>VXAZ01010787.1:419796-587490 GCA_013399875.1 Gymnorhina tibicen
CCATGGTCTGCACCACGGCCTGCAGAGGAACCTCGGCTCTGGCCAATAGCACCTCCTCCCCCTCCTTCTTCACTGACCTTGGTGTCTCCATGTTGTTTTCCCTCACATGTTCTCACCTCCTCCTCTTCTCTTGGTAAAAAAAAGCTGTGTGCACTTTGTTTTGATTTTCTTCTTAAATATGTTATCACAGAGGCGTTACCAGCCTCTCTCACTGGCCCAGACTTGGCCAGCAGTGTGTCCATCTTCAGAACCATCACGGATTGGCTCTGTTGGACGTGGTGGAAGCTTCTGGCAGCTTCTCACAGAAGCCATCTCTGTGGCCCCCTCTCTACCAAAAACCAGTCAGTGCAAAACCAACACGAAGAGTATTTCCCTAAAGTCTTAAATTGTGTTTTGTACTCCAAAGCATTTAATTTTCATCTTTTCATTGCTTGTAATAAAATAGAATTTCTGTGTGGTTTGTTGCAGTTCATGTAATTTGAAGGTGAATACACTTTGAAATAACAAAACCACAGTAAATGCTTTTCAGTCAAGAGCTTTCTACAGCTATTGGTAGAAAGTTAGAAATATCAGCAGGCTAAGGTGAATGGATTCACCATTGCTTATAACCTGTTAATTTTTTTATCCATTATGCATTCTGAATAAATTCCGATCAACCTACAGTTTTCTTGCAACATCCATTCAGAAGTATTTTTCCTAAGTGCTAAAGAACTGCAATCTGTTCTATGCAGCTCATAGATTAGTGAACTCTCCTTAATAATATCTTTTTGCTAGGAAAGCTTTAGGTCAGAGCTGAACATGGCCCATTGAGTTATATCCTTTCTGGACCCTTTAAATGTCAAATTTAGGACATATTCTAAAGCTTTGTCATTCAGTCGTACACTGTGCATACAGAACAAAACTATAATAAATCTTTTATAACTTCTCTGAACTGCCATTGAACATAAATTCTGGCTTCTGGCCTTTCCTGCTCCACATATCTGCAGTTAAAACAACTGCTGTAGCAGTATTTGCATTTTTCAAATCCATCAGCTCCAAGGATCTAGTGTCACTTCACTTTGTACTCAACAAAGAGACCTTAAAGCTAAACAATAGATGCTTTGAGTAACATTATCACCCTGCTATAATTAGTAATTTACAATTACCTATACCAGTGTTACAAAACAAAAGGGACATCAGAAAAACTCTTAAGCGCCTCCAGTTTTTCAGAGGAGGAGAAATAATCTTTTGCAATTTGCTTACTGGATGATTGTGCAGACTTCTTTGCCCTACATGATTTCAGTCTAAAAATGTTTTGGTGTTGGTTATCAAGTCAGTAAGAAATCCATAGAGTCAGCTTTTCTTTAAAGTTTTTGAACTTTGAGGTAATATCAAAAGTATTGTCCACTACAATGTGTCTTAACGTAAAGAAAAACCAACAGCAAAAAACCCCCTCAAACCCCAGCAAAACACAGAAAACCAACCAAACAAAAACCAACACAAAGATACACAAATATTCGCTGTAAACTGTGACAATAGATTGCAATAGCTCAATTGAATATGGGCTGGATGATAATGTCACTAATAGAGTTTCCTCCAAAATTAGTGTGTTGGTAGATGCAGTCTCATGGGCATGGTGATAGCAAAATAAGACAAATGTTCTCCAAAGCACAGTACGTGGAAACAATCATACCCTTCATAAGTTCTTTTTTATGGATATGTATCTATGAAGATGGGGCATTGAATATTAACGTAGATTCAGAAAAAATCTGAAATGAAATTGTAGTATTTGTCTTCCAATAGTGGAAGAAAAATAGCAACACAGTGGTTGCCATTAGTCTATCAATAGACCTTCTACTTGATTTTTCTCTTATTTCATTTTTCATCTAAATTGAGAAATTTATGTAGCATGGATTTGCTTAAGTCCGACATATATTACTCTGGAGGTGTCTCTTTCATTTTATTGATGGTTGGACTCTTGCAGTAGAAAACAATTGTCTATCAGTTTTAAGTTCCATTAAGCCCATAAACAATTACACAAATATTTTCTTTTCTGATGATTTCTGGAAAGCAGTTTTCAATTCTTATCCACTTGATTACAGTGTTAGTGAGCACAATAACTCTGCTTTTGACATAGAAGTTGTCTAACACCACATACATTTTTTCTCTCCACGTGAAATTTTCAAAATCTCTCATGCCTCTTCATTCAATAATATTGGTCCTTTTTATGTGTTTCTTTGTTGTTAACATCAAATTTTTTCTTGCTAATGATGCCATGGTCGCAGTCCAAGCACAGGAACTTCTATACCATGTTACAAGAATTCTGTTCTGTTCTGTTTGCTCTGGGGATAGGGCAGCACAGGAAATGATTACCCAGAACAACTGTGGTATCTCCACCCTTGCAGTTTTCGATGACTTGGATGGTCAAAGTCAAGGCTGACCTGAGCTGCTGTTAATCAGAGCACAAGTTTTCATTTCCAACCCCCATTTCTGTATTCAACAAATTATATAAATCTAACATTATAATTTCTGTCAGGAACCTTAATAATTTTGTGTCTTTTAGAAATAGAAACAGTTATTGATTTTTAGAAGATGAAAGCTTTTTCATATTTATATTCATGAGTCCAAAAATAAATACCATTTGTCTGTGAACTCTTAATACTATAGAATGCCCAAAAAAATCCCACCCAAAACCACAAAGCTTTTTATTTCTGAAAGAAACTGGTCTTCTAAGATTCTGACAGCTAAATTTTTTTTTGCCATTTTTACAAGAGTAAAATCTTGTGCCAAAAATACTATGTTCTCTGCAGAAAGACAAGCATATACTTAGCTTTGTACTTATTATACAATAAAAAAAGCTAAGTAGAAAATAAGTCCAGGGCGGTTCTTTTATTATTTTCAGTTTTTACAACCTGTGTAACTGCTGCTTATGTAGACAGTAATTTTTTAAAAGTTTGTGTGTCATGTCTGGAGAAAATATTACTGAAAGTAATAAGATATGATTACATTTTCCCTTACCCAAATCCCTCCAAGAAAAAGCTTCTGAATATTTACGTTCTCCCTTCCCCACTCCTTTTTTTTTTTTCTGGTATCAGTATGAAAACTAATGTGTCAACATTAGATTTTTTTGTGTGTGTGCAAAGTGCTGATTCTGTTTTGACTGTAAGGACATGAAAAGGTGGTGACTCAACATTTAATAATACACATTCATGCTCAGTGAAATTTTAAAAGCATATTTTTTAAAAACTATTCAAATTATTTTCCACCTTTCGGATCCATTTTTCTCCCTAAATGGCCAATTATAATTTATTTTTATTATTATTGAGCAATATATGCATCCTTTAGAATTCACCTCTTTCTGGTTTGCAGAAGCTGAGGCTGTAAATCTGACATTTGCTCATAGTTGCTGTGTCAACTCTGTGAAACTAATTTCATAAATAGATTTAATTAGTTAAAGGTAGCACAAAAAAAGAAAATTCCTGTTGATTTACAGTTAGCAGGAAAAGAACATAATCCACACAGAAAATAAGAAAAAGAATCCAGATTAAAGAGACCCATGAGGGATAGAAATTTGATGATGTCTTGTGCTATAATTTTGTATATGAGCATAGAGAAAACAAGAGAACAGTAATTATTTTCCCTCATGCTGTTGTTGAAGACATCAGCACTATTTGGCTCAGGCTCTATTATGAAACTAAATATTTATTTCTAAAACAAAAAGGAAAAGTGGGAAAAACCATGTAAGCTGAATCCTAGAACAGATTCACTTGTTGTGCATGCTTTTCCTATGTAACCTTATGGACAGTTAAGTAAAGTTCAAGCAACCTGAATTTACATTTCTGAGAAGAGAATTAGGAGGCAAAACTGAAGCTTTAATGGAGACCATAATTAATCTTCATATTGTCTGAATAGGTTTTATTTTCACAGGATCATTCAATCCAGAAGAACATTTTTCCCCAAGGACTTTGGTCTTCACCCACAGCTGAGGACAAGGATAGAAGTACACTTGGCTTCTCCCTCTTCTTAACTTCCCAATTTAGATGTGAACTTTTGTTGACTTTAGTCTACTTTTCTCTCCTTTTGTGGGCAAAAATAGAGATGCTTTCACTGTGAGGTCAAGAGCATTTCTCTAGAGGCCCCCAACATTACACTCCTTTCTTATTTCCTGCTTGATCCCTTCACAGGGGAGGGCTCCCCCTCAAAAATAACTTTTCTTTCCTAAAAATTGTTCTTTTGAAATTGCTCAATTTTAACACAGTAATAATAATAGTATTTTCACGGTTTTTCGGATGGTGAGTACTGACAATTTCTCATGAATTGCATGTAGCACTTCTTATTAAAAACTTTGCTGCAGAAACTTCTATACGGTAGTCTTCATACCTTACACTGAACTACATAACTAGTTCTCATCTATAAGACTGATACATTTTTGCATATATCTAATATATTACTCTATTAATATTCTGTGGTGATTTTGTTCACCATTTATTTATATTTCATTCAGTTGAAGTGTGGCACGGGGGCATGATTTTGATGCTGTGGTTCTGATCAGGACCTGTGGTAGCATGCACATGCATCTTTTCAGTTTCTGCTATGAGTATTCAAGTCTACTATATCAAGTTTTAGTGACCCACTGACCTCTAAAATTGCTAACACCCAGTACAAGAGCAAAGAGAAACCTCTTGTCAGGAGTCAGAACAACCCAATGAGCCACAGTGAAACACTGCTTACACTTCAAGAAATGACCAATAGGTTTAGTTCTGTCATTCCTTTTCTGTTACTTTCAACACAGCTACAAAAGTTGGAATGGTTTCTTTAAGATTTACTTTAGGGAATAAGTCCATAACTGTAAAGAAAATTTTATGCTTGGCACGTGTTTACTCTTTGCAAGCTTTATTATTATGCATTTTTTATTGCTCCTTGTACTCTGCAAAAGTACGAAACTTCAGTACCATCTATTTTTATTTGGTATTCATTTCTACATAGTTAAATCAGTAGTATTGTGTAAACATAATACAGAGTCTTCCATCAATTTTTAAAATCTATTGATGTCCTAAAGATTTATTTTTAGTCCCACATAGTTAGGAAACATAATAATAAACTGAATTTATTGGCAAATAGACTATTTTCATATAAGGTGGAGAAACAGAAATCTGATTATTTGCGTAATTATAGAACTATTTTTTATGTAATAACTTGCTTCTGTTTTATTAAAGAAATCAGTTTATTCTCTTCATCAGTCATCATTCAGTCCCACTTTTTAAGAAAACACAGTGCACTATTTTTACAGTCCTACCTTGAATGCTCACATTATTGTAAATTGCAAAGGAAAATTTCATGTATGCCACCAAGTATGGAGACCTTGCTCGCTTTTGTTTAAAAACAATAAGTCGTTGTAAGTTTTATAGGCAAGAATTCAGCTCATGAGGTTTATAGTTTCTACAGGAAAAAAAAGACATTTGCTGGTTTACATTATTCATGGTGGTTGCCTATACAAAGGTTAAATAAATATCTCTGCCCTTTTATTTAGTCTGTAGAAGTCCAAGCTAAGACTTAATCTATTTAGTTGATAAATAGATAACTGAAATGCCAGTCACAAGTTCTGGGAAGAAATTATTACACCAGACTGTTAGCTTCTTTTTTTCCCCTTCCTGAGTTTTTCTCATTCTGTAGTAACTTTAGGGAAAATAAGAAATTCCCACTTCTAGGGTATTTCAGTGTTTACTTTTCCTCTGCACTGGAATATAAGTGGAAAGCTTTATAGGGAGGAAAATAAAAAAAGAAAAAAAAAAAGAAAAGGAAAAGGTCCAAACTCTCACAATTCAACGGACTGATGGCACATCTTTTGAAGGAAGGTGGGAAGTGACTTTATGGTAATGTATGGATATGGTATTGGAAAGGCAAAGATGGTCTAAGGTTCTAAACAAGCTCTTTATTATGCCAGATACAAACACAACAAAGGCTGTGGCTGGAAGATGATACAAAAAAACAAAGAAAGAGGGAAATGCAGGAGCAGTCTGCCATCTCATAGGACTCTCTTTGCACCTTATAGGAAGGAATGTGACCTACTGATCAGAAACGGAGTTTGGGGATTAAGTGGAAAAACTGCCTGAAAACAGGGAAGTAGGTTTGTATGGGACCTAAGGGTTCCTAACACAGAGACAGAAAAATTAAATTGTATTTTCTCAATGTTAAGTTCATAAAAAAAATGAGGGGAATATCACCTCACTTCTCATTTTTATTCAAAAGTGCATGTAATTCTCAAAAAAATGTTTGAATAAAATATGAGCTATTTATGCCAGTACATGGGCAAGAATTTAAAGGATGTCAGATGTCATCCTTTCAGACCTTAAAATAGACATATAACTAATTGGAGGAAGTCCGAAGGAGAACAAAACCAAACAGAGCTCTAGTTAACACGACTTACAGAAATCAATTCATTCAGAGTTATTTGTTATAAAGAAAATGGTGGAAAGAAGGATAGGAGAGGAGTATGGAGTACTCTTAGAAGTAGATGATATCAGTTAGTAAAGGACAATTATGTTCAGAGTAACTGTTCACAGCAGGGGAGTAGTACCACCCTGGTGTCAACCATGAATCAGGGAAGAACTTTCAGGTGGAAAGTTAGACATCAAAAAAAACCCCAAAAACAAACCCACAATGTAATTGAAAAAGAA
Source organism: Gymnorhina tibicen (assembly GCA_013399875.1). Classification (NCBI taxonomy): domain Eukaryota; kingdom Metazoa; phylum Chordata; class Aves; order Passeriformes; family Artamidae; genus Gymnorhina; species Gymnorhina tibicen. Next base: position 426,453 of record VXAZ01010787.1, read on the forward strand.
AAACAGAAAAAAACCACCAATGGCATGGGCAGTGAAACTTAGACAGTTCTGTGGAGCCTTGACTTTAAGGCAGCTGTTATTATGAATGACAGACATAGGAGATTCTCCCTTTGGACAGAAGATGTAAGGTATAATGGAGTCCTCTGCAGTTCTGACGTAGGAAAAAAGCAGAAAAAAGCATGGGCTATTCACACTTACCAAGAGAAGAGCTGTGTGTCTATGAGTCTTTTCCAACCTAATTGATTCTGTATGATTCTGTGAGAAAAAACCCACTGAATTATTCCAATATAACAGTATTAAAAAATGATAGTTTTCTGGAAATCCTTTGTTTTGTCTGACCTTTCTAGTCACAGCCTCATAATGCCATTATCACCCCTATCTTCCAAATAGGAAAAGACTGAGAAGGTAAAAGGTGAAGCTGTGGTTTTAAGGGAGAAGACATTCAGCTAGTTATCTTTTTCATTAAATTTCTTTCTTACTTCATCCTTTACAATGACAATAAAAGAATTTTTTATTCAGTTATACCAAGGCAAGTTTTCCAAGTTTAATGATCCTATTTACTCTCAGATGAAATCCACAATGTATTCCTCATTATTAGTTTGCCAAAGTAAATGGAAATAGTACTTTAAAATTTAATGCAGGGTATGTTTAATCATCTACACCATTCTTATTACTGGTTAATCCTGAAATAGTAGCATGTATAACATATAAAATATTCACAAGGTAAGCCACTACCATTAACAACAACAACAACAACAACAACAAAAATTCAATAAATCAGAATTCTTGATTTAATAACTTGCAGCTTTGTTTAATTATAGTTGGATTGGGTTCACTGAGCTGAGAATGCAATTATGTCTCAGTGTAGCATTAATAGGTCAGAATAAAAGGCCTCTTCTTTTTGTAGCATTTCCTTAAATAATAAATATTCTTAATTTCTTAAATCATGAGAAAATATTTGACCATTATCTGTTGTATTTGGCTTACCCTGGAAAAGAACTTTCATTTACATGTGAATGTTGTGACTGAAGGAAGAATCAAAAGGCCATGGACACATATTGTCTTCACAGACGTTCCTGAACGTGGTCGGGATTGTTTGACGGATTTAGTAATATTTGTCATCTTTTACATAATACAGAGCATTTTATCAGTTATTCTTTATATAGTATTTCCACTGAATCATAGAAGAACATAAAAGAAAAATAATTGTCTCTGCACATTTAGCAGATGAAGCTCTAGAGAGAATCCAAGATTCATGTGTTGAGTGCTTGGAGTAGGTAACCAGAATAGGTTTTGCTGGCAAACGAGTACGTCAATAATGGCTTTTACTGAGTACTGATAGACCTCAGATGCTCATACCAGATATTCCAGATAGGAAAATATGTCATGCATATGAACAGCAGTCATTTTTTCTCATGACTGGGCAGTGAGAAGAAATTAATTTTTCTGTGCCCCCCAACACAAAATCCCTCTTGATATATGACACCACGGTGATGAAGCCCTTTTTACTTATTGTTTAAGGGCTTCATTTCATCTTCTTTTTCAGGGGGGAAAAGAGATACCTAAATGTATTGCATGCATTATTGATTATTTGCTGAATTTAGGAGTCTCATAATGCAGATTGAAAGGTTTTAAAGTTATCATAACATTGATGTGTTATACAAGTGGAGATTTGCTGATGACTTGGTACAGCTAAGGATTACTAAGGTTGATTATTGGTGAAATTCACATGCCAGTGTTTTTATTGGACTGTCAATGTAAGCTGAAAAGTGCATACTTAAAATACATGTAAATTAAGCTTGCTTTAATTAAACTTTATATACTTTGAGCAAAATCAGATTAAAGTAACTGTGAAAGCAGAAACTTGATATGTTTTAGCTCTGCTTGAAACATCTACAATTGCCTTAAAATCGTTGTGGATTCTTTGCTAGGGAGGCAGGATTGATTTAATGCACAATATTTTAATGAACTTTAGTATTAGTAAACTAGTGAAGAGAAAAGACAAATTACCTTCTTTCAGTTTGCATGTTAAAAGCCAATTTGAAGGAAGTGTCAAGAAATTGATGTATTGTCTCCTGTGCTGAAAAATTTGCAATTATTTAAGTGAAAGTGAATTTTTTTGGTGTTTTTGCTTTTGGGATGGGGTAGGTATTTTGATTTCTAGCCAAATGTGTTGAATTATAATTAAGCTCTGTCTCAGTATAGAAAATGTGCTTTGAATATCCTGTATTTACTGTGACATCCAAGTAAGAAAAGGAACTGTGTCATATTTCTCTTTGAAGAATCTTCATGGCAAATATGATGTCTCTCCTACAAATGAAAAGATAGTCTGCTAGCTGTAACTGTGTATGGCACATTGATGTAGAAGTGACTGATATATATTGGAAATGCATATTTTCAGACATAACCCTCTTTCTATGTCAGGGCAACGTGACCTAAAATATATGGTATTTTGGCTGTTTCCTGATGGCAGCAATAACTAGTGCCAATAAGTCTATAAATCCTAAAGAGCAATGTTAAAATTGTGAGTGGATAATGTAGAGGAGGGGAAACAAGTCAGATAGAATCATATGAATCAGAAGAATTGGCTGGCTATATATATATATATATATATATATATATGTATGTATGTATATATTTATATCATTGCTCTGAGTTACATCATTAGCAGAGACCTTGCTGTGCCAACAGAAAACATCAGAATATTTACCTTAAATACTGTTGTGGTACTGGAGGATAAAATGTTCTAAATTTTTCTCTAACAAGCCATTCTTTCTACCCCATTTGCTCTGTGGTTTCTGTAAGNATTACCTTTAAAATTACCTTCAACATTTAGATACGTACCTTCATAACTTGGATATGGCTTGAGACAGGCTTAATAAGAATAATAATACTACCAATAAATACTAGCAGTAACTACCAATCTAAAATTGGTAGTTTCTGATTCTAGATATTGACAAAATAGACAAGTAACTCCTGGCATTAACATCAGTGCTTTGATAAAGCATTATTTCCCTTGTATCATCTCCACATCTCCATTTGGGGAAAAATATGGTCACTGGTCTAGCAAAGTGTTTCAACTCAAAAATATTTCTTGTTTTACAGTATGAACTTCTCATAAAGTCAATTTAAGCCTATTAACCATGAAAAGAAAGACTCCAGCATTCCAAGGTAAATAGACATTTTGCCTTTCTAAGCTATTTTAATTTTACACATATTCCATACTACTTACAGAATCACTGCATCTTGGCAGAAAGCTCTGCTCTATCAGTATGCAGCAGGACAGAAAGGAAAGATGAATACAGCTCAGAAATACTTGATTAAATTATCTTCAGTAGAAAATACTGTCTTGTTAAGTTCCCACAGGAAACTTTTTTTTCTATTAGTTTTGATTAAATTCTGGGATGAGAGTTTTTCAAGTTAGGATGGAATCGTTTGTGGAAACCAAAAAAGAAATTTAATTCAGGAGGAATCAAAGCCTTGTGGGTTAAATACCTGTCTAAGCCTCCAGAAATCCAATTTCATGTATCTGAAATAAACTGGCAAAAAAAAAAATCTAACAGGATGAAGAGGTGCATTAATATCTGAGCTGTTGTTTATCCTGATGTCTCAAGGCTTTAGAGCAGAAAAGAAATGTAGTCAACCTTTTTGCATCGATGAAGAGGCAAAACACAGAATATAATATTATTTTACAAAAGATTTAGAAGTACTTTACATATGAGAAATTGTAGCTGTTATCACAAACACTTGTTCACCACTAAAAGTTTTGGTTTTGTCCGGTAACTTGTTATTTTATATGTGGTAAAAAGAAAAATCTATTTGCAGATTAAAGAGAAAAAAGAATCACTATTTCTTTAAGCTGGATTTTTATATTACTAGACAATTGTAATTCATATTATTTTCTCTCCATATTGTTTTAAGGTACATTTTTCACAAATAGAATATGATGATGATAATAAAATGATACAGTGACTTAGTTGTGCTGAACTCATTACAGCAAATCTAATAAACACATTTTATAAACCATGCTACGCATATTTTTCATATGTATGCATAATTTGTCTACAGACTCTGATCAGAATCATAAAGATGCAGTGACATAAAGATGCATGGTAGGGCATGAGAAAAAAATACTCAAAAATGAAAATCATTACTTTGGTACAAGGTTATTGTTTTAGGAGGTCAACCATACCAGTTCAGTTTATCTCTTGTATTTGGGAGGACACTTTATTTGTTTGTGTCTGCAGAAAAATTCTTAGATTCAGGAATGAAGGGTTTTAAACATTTGTTTTGTTTAGTTTCTACAATAGATTGTTTGGATCTGTGGTCTTTTGATGTGAAGGGTATTCAGTTTATTTTTTAAATGTAAAAGAAAGTAAATTCCTAAGGTAGGACTTTCCATACTAAATATTAGTGTTGTGCATGTTATTTATATTTCAGCTATGCACATATTCCAGGCATTGGCCATTGCTGTGGTTTGACACTGGCCAAATGCCAGGCACCCACAAAAGCTGTTTGCTCACCCTCCCCTGCCACAGCTGGGCAGAGGAGAGAAAGAAAATTAACAAAGGTTTCTTGAGTTGAGATAAGGACCGGGAGAAAACACTCAAAGGGCAAAACAGGCTCGGCTTAGCGGTACAAAGTGAATTTATTACTAACAGAATCAGAGGAGGAGAATGAGAATTAAAATAAGCCCTTAAAAACACCTTTTCTTCCCCCAGCCCCTCCCTCCTTCCCACCGACAGTGCAGGGAGACAGGCACGGGGGTTTGGTCAGTTCATCCCCCAATATTTTCTTCCGCTGTTCAGGGAGAGGAGTCTTCCCCCGTGAGACTGTGGGGTCCCTCCCACGGGAGACAGTTCTCCATGAAATTCTCCAGTGTGGCTCCAAATATCACGAGCAGCAGTCCTCCCAAAACTGTTGTGCCGTGGCTCTCTCTTCCCACGGGGTGCAGTCCTCCAAGGACGGGCTGCTCCAGCTGGAAGCAGGGCCCTCTCTCCCCACCGGGTCTCCCACTGGATCACAGCCTCCTCCAGGCACCCACCCGCCCCGGCACGGGCACCTCCCCCACGGGCTGCGAGTGGATCTCTGCATCCCCCGTGGATCCCCACGGGCTGCGAGTGGATCTCTGCATCCCCCGTGGATCCCCAGGGCTGCGGGTGGATCTCTGCATCCCCCGTGGATCCCCATGGGCTGCAGGGGCACAGCTGCTTCCCCACGGTCTGCACCACGGCCTGCAGAGGAACCTCGGCTCCGGCGCCGGGAGCAGCTCCTCCCCCTCCTTCTGCACTGACCTTGGTGTCCCACGTTGTTCCCCTCACATGTTCTCACCTCCTCCTCTTCTTTGACTAGAAGCAAAAAAACCTGTGACTTTGATTTTCTTCTTAAATATGTTATCACAGAGGCATTACCAACCTCTCTCACTGGCCCAGCTTTGTGCAGCAGCGTGTCCATTTTCAGAGCCATCAGCTACTGGCTCTGCCGGACATGGTGGAAGCTTTTGGCAGCTTCTCACAGAAGCCATCTCCGTTCCCCTCCCCCCCCCGAAACCATGCTGTGCAAAACCAACACAGCCATAATGTCTTGGTCTAAATTCTTTGCCTTCTCTCTAAAAATATTCACCTTAGTGATGTGTTTGTACACATTGTTAGTTCTTTTGAAGTCATTGGAACATGCCGCCTGCATAAAGATGTGTTTGGTTGCACAGTTAAAGCCTTAGCCTGTAAACATTTACATCACCTAATCCGTATTCATGCAAAGAATAATGTTATATTTATAAAAAATAGTAGTGAAAGCAAAAATTCAGCTGGAGAATAAATTTTGTAATAAGTCCAGTAAAAGCTGAAAATAAATTGCTGGAAGGTCAGCTGAAGCAGGTGTATCTGGCAGTGAGAAAAAGACTTCCTGTCTTGGAGATCATTACCTGTATTGCAGAAACTTTTAGAGGATTCATGAGGACTTCTTGCTTCATATTTTCATTGATGTATCAACAATGTCTAAAAATCTCTATTCCCTTAGCACTATTAAACTAGAGAGAGAAAAATGAAATGATTGGATAGTTTGTCTGTGCATTGATTTTTTTTCTACGTCAATGTGTATTACTGTGAAAACATTTTAAGGTTTTTCCCATGGTTAACGGTGTAGAAAAGTATAAGAAACCCTTAACATCTATTTCTAGTATAAAAGATCATTTGACCTCGAAATCTGTACACACATCCACAAATTTTGTTTTGTGTGTTCAGCTGAGAATACAGCAAAAGCCCGGGCAAATTAAAGGTTAATCCCTCATCTGAAGTGCAGAAGTGTTTCCTCCTGCCTGCAGGTGGGAGATGAATATGCTAATGGGGCAAGCCTGACTGCAGTGATTTGCAGGTGAAAATGTAACTTGTGATAATTAAAGGCTAATTACTTTTAGCTAGCAAGTGGGAACCAGGTGCTCTAGAGCAAAAGAGGAAGATTTTATTTTGTGCTGGTAAGACTTTTGGAGGGGGAAAAGGAGGAACTATGATTGTATTTCTTTTCTCTTACCTTGAATTATTTTGTTTTACTAAAGTAGAGGACAGAAACGAAATGGTTAGGTGTGAAATGCAATTTTTATAGGTGTTGGGGGGTTATCTTTATTTATTTTTATCATTGTTCTCCTTAAGAGATGGCCAAACAGGCAGAGATTCTGGAAATGTTTTTGCTGTTTAGATGTTAGTAATATTGCCATCACAGGCAATGTGTCTTGTTTCAAATCCTGTTGTAAAAACAGCTCCTTCTGAGATGCTCACTAAAAAAAATTTTCTTTTAAAAGCTTTTCTGAATTATTGCTTTCAAAGGCACCCCCAAGAGTGAGCACTCAGACAGATTAGAGCATTAGAGCTTCCCACATATTTCCATCTTGCGTTTATGGTAGGATGTGCTAACTTTCCTAGTTAGACTTCCCCTTGAAGGCTCATGGATCCAAGGAAGTTCAGGCGTTTACACCCACATTCCTTTCCTCTTTTTCAAGACAGCCTGGTTGCTATCACAAGTAGCCTCATGAAGATGTTAGATGAGGTGCCATATCCCTTATCTGGGAAGTAAACAACTCAGCGTCGTAAAGGGGTAAATCTAATTCTTTTGGTGACTGCTTGGCATATTTACTCTTTATACCACTCATGCACTGTATATTTCACAGTAGCTTTATAATTTAAAAAAAGATCAAATTTCTGTTTAGACAGTTATATGTAATTATTTACTGTCTGAGTCTACATACCATGAGAATTAATCACTTTGAATAGTGTGTGACGAATATATAAACTCATTTCCTTAATGAAATTACTTTTTCTTGTAACGAACTGGGGTTGTAGTGACTTGGACCACCATGGGTGGCATCCACAGTAAGCACTTAGGCTTTGCTATCACTCTGTAGATCTGTATTTAGGCTCTAGGTTGTTTATAGTACCTATATGGCTGTTGATCCTTTTCTTGGGCAGGTTTAGAGGTACTAAAACCTTAAAGTTCTAACCAGTAAATATCTGATTTATTTTTAAGATACCCACTTTTAAAATGTGGCTTTCTTTGGCTCTGTTTTCCTTTTTACCTGGTTTGTAGACATGTTCTGCTTACATCAAATCTAACAGACAGAGGAAAGACCAATGGTACTAGTATTTAATTTTTAAGCAATAATTCAGACATTATCATATTCTTGTGGGCCAGGAAGTATGAGAATTTCCCCAGGTTAGAAAAATCAGCTTTGAACTGAAATGAGTAGAGAGACATCTTGATCTCATTTTCCATGTTAGTATCTTAGAATCTATCAGCAGCTAATTTGTATTTAAAAAACAATTATCCCCAAATGAGGCATTTCTTTTAACTCTTCAGGTTAATACTTATTTTGAAAGACTTTTGTGTGTTTGATTGAGTGGAACTGCAGACTGTCCAGTTACCAGCTGGAGGTCGGGAGAGCGGGGGGTCTCCTTCTGAGGTCAGTTCAATTTCCAGCAAGTTTGTTGTCTTGTAATAATGGGGAGACCTTTAGGGGCAATTGGCCAGGACAAACTTGGGCAGAAAAAGCCCATGTGGGCAGGCAGGTAGGCCAGCTATTCTTCTTGGTTTTGCTTTTGAAATGTCAAGAGAACTGATATGTCCTTTTGAACCCTTTTATTCTACTGCATCAGCATCTTTTGCACAAAAATATCCCACTAGTGCATTTTTTTTTAGTATTCGATCTAGTTGTAATTCTGATTTCCTTTAGGAAGTGATTGTATGTTCCTATAGCTGTACTTCGAGATGAAGGGAATTATAATGAGTCTTTTGTTTTTACAGACGAGTATGTAAATTGAGTGGTAGAATCTAATATTGTATAATTACATTGATCACTAATCCTGATGTGGTTTTGCTCCTGTAAGTCTCTCCTGAACTATTTTGCAGAAAGGAGGATAAAAAAATTATTGGTTAAAAGCAGCAGCATAAATAGTACCAAGGATAGTTTATATGCATTTACTTCTTAAAGCATTGAAACAGTCAGGTCAAATGGGCTCACAGGCTGCAAGGAGGACATCAATTACCTTCTTCATATTGTAAATACCTTACTCTATAAAGTGCAATTGCTGTAATTAGTAGAGAAAATTATGAAGAAAGGTGTTTTGTGAAAAATTAGCGCCATTCTTCAGCAGCTCAGGAACTCACATGTAAGTTTTATCATATCTTAAAGATATGTTTTACTGGTTTGTTCCATCACCCTCTTTTTGGACCCCTTATCTCTGGAAACACCCATGAGAAGAAAAAGAATAGCTATTTATTTTTCACTAGCATTCTGTTTAGTAAATAATGAGTCAAATAGCTTTTCATCCATAATTTCTCAAAGGTGCTCTGTATAACAAGACATGGTTTTTTACTGAATTCCCCAAAGCAAGAACTCTCCCAGAATCCCTGAATTTGTGCTTGGTGCCTTTGCATCCACTGGACTGATAGACAAGGATGTCTACAAATTATTTTAGATTTTTTTATTCTCTTTAGAGCCTTTAAAGATGTGTGAATTTTCATCCTGTTGTTTTGCTCTATCGTGGTCTTACTGGGATTTCTGTTTCAGGATGATACCTTCTTGGCTTAGATAATCTTTTGCATTTAATTATATTTTAGCTCTTTTTATTCTATAGTATCTCCCTCCTTCCCACCTCTCATTTCCTTGGGGAATACTCATCTTTGGTATGTGCATGAAGAACAGGTAATGAAGAAAACTGAAAGAGTTGGAAATAATTTTAAGAAATCTCTTTTCCTGCTGTAGTACAGTTAACAAAATTCAAATATATTTGTGTAGCACAGTGTAGTGTTATGGAAATACAATTAATAGCAATGTAGAAACTAATAAATAGCTGTTTTCATTTTATCAACTAATATTCAGAAAATCTTAAGGACAGAAAGCTTTCCTCTTCCTCTGATATGTATAGATGTCCTTGAATTTCACTGATACTGAAAAACTAGTTTATCACACCTCAGTAAGTTCCTTATGTCCTTGTTTTCCAACAGTGATAACTTAATTTTCTCAGTGAACTGGTGGAAAATGCAACATTTCACAAAACAAATTATAGCAGAGAAATAGAAAGCAATAGAGAGGATCTTTTCTTTTTCTTCTTTACAGGAATAATTTTATTATTATAGCTGCTTAAAAAAAAAACACTGAAATTTGAAGAGGGTTCTTTTGGTTTTGTTTGATATTTTTTATCCTCAGGTAAGGATGGAAGGGGAGAAATAAGCTTTGGCAGTTTCGCAGGTATCTCACAGAGCTCAGCTGGACTGATGAAAACAGCGAGATGGGGCTAGAGGAAGGGAAGAACTGTTCTCTAATAATATGATTTTGTTATTCCTTGACTAAAGTTTGGTAAAAATTTTGAAATAATCCCATTAGGCAGCTGGATGAGCAGCATTCTTGAAGCCTGTGTCATGTGTGTGAAGCACGTCTGTAAGGCAGCCAGATGTGAGGGTTTATCAGACTGAGAGGAAGATACATCTAGATACTGCGGCTAGATAGAGATGCAACTTTGATAGCTGGTGTGGGCTGTGCATTTACCATCTCTTGCCCAGAACTTTTATGAGCAAATTATGTAGGTGCATGCAGGAGAGAGAGAGAGACTTTGCTCATAAGGAAGGGAGGAAGGAAGGGAGGAAGGGGAAAAAACCTCTCAGCTTTTGGCAGTGGTGGATCTGTTTTGGAGCTTGCGCTGACTGTGCTCAACATGGGAGGTCTCCTGGTCCCTTCTTTCCGAGATCAACCCTATTGTCGTCCCCCCTGCACCAAAACCTTGTCAGGTAAATCAGATACCACAGTTAATAAGCATGAGAAAAAAAACCCAAACAGCTTCTTTGAAAGATTCATTTTTTCTGTTTATGAGGTGTACCAAATAGGTGTCAATGTGACAGGGACAAGCTCTGCACCATGCAGTGGTATTACGTGGCTGACTTCTCTGGTGTGCTGCAATGGGACACTCATTTACACAGCTGATCCGGTCCCTTGAGGAAAAGCTGTCCAGTCCATGCAGCATAGAGCAGATCAGGATGACTTTATTAATAAGAACACAAAGACAAATAAAAAGTATCACGCTTGTGTATCCCTACAGTGAATGGGAAACTTAGTGTATGTAAAAGACTGTTTGGATAGTGGGGGACTGCTTCAGATTGGCTTCATTAAGAAAATTTTCTCAGAACAATAAAATTGCATCAATAAAATTACTTGATTTAGAACACAGAAGTAAAAAATTAATCTGAATTTGTATTGCTTTTAATCTTTTAAATTTTAATTATTCTTTAAAACAGAAAACTTTAGCCACAACCAAAGGAACTTTTTTATATGCCCATGAGTACGAAACAGGGGTGAGTGGTTTTTAATACATGCTTTAGTAATGCTGCTATCTTTTTGTTTTTCAGTAATGTAATGCAATGATTTCTGAGTTGTCTTCCATTTGTCCGTGACCACCTATCTGCAGGAGAACATTTTCCTCCTTTCATGACAGGGCAGTAGCATAAATCAGAGACTCAAAGCTAAGCGGAGCTCGACCGCTGCACTATAAACCCACAAAGCTGTGCACAAACTGATGAGTGAGAGGAAGAACACAACGTTCCTTGAACAAGGAAAGATTTAGGAATGTCAAGTTTCTGACGTCTCAGGAGCTCCTTACATAAGCAGGGTACTTAAATAGCTCCCTAACTCTCTCTGCAGCTTCTTTGCCCTCTGGGCAGTACACGGAGGTGTGTGAGCAAACTTGTGTTCCAGATGTGGCTCGGTCAGAGCCTCACTGAACCTGCTGCCCTTGGGCACATTTTGTTCAACAAGATATTACAAGGTCAGGTTGGTGTGTTTGGAAAAAAAGCAGCAAAGCTGTTATGTGTGTTCACAAAACTCGGGTTTGCCCAGCGAATGCTGACATTGATCTCTTTTGTGTTTACCTTTGCTGCTTTAGATACTGACACTCACAGACTCCCCACCGGGTCTGTGGTCTTTGTTACAGAGAGGTTGGAACTCACAAGTAGTGGCAGATGATGTCTTTTCCACATTCCCATAGGTTATCCCTGTTCCCTTTCATTTCTGGGTCTCCATCCCTTATGTTGCCAAGGGAGTTTATATAGCTCTGCTATCAATAACCAGTTTCACCTCTAAAGGGAAAAAGTGGTACTTTAAAAGAAAAAAAAAAGGAATTAAAAAAGCACCTGAAAACAAGTCTAATTGGATGAAAGAGACACAAAACAAAAGCCAACTAAACCTACCACAAACATGCAACCCTCCCAGTATGTTTGCAGACTTTAGGCAATAGAAAAAGGGGAGTGAAAAGTGTTTTTATTGGCATAGCCACACACTCTAAAATTTTTCACATTTGAAGGTGCAGTCTGTAGCAAAAGAATGAAAATATTTTTCATTTCTTTGAGCTATAGCAGCTAACTCTCAGAAGGCTGTGAGTATTAAAAAGTGATGTTGACTTTTTTATGCATAAAATTTATTGTTCATTGATTCAATGTAATAACCCTTTACTTCTAGGAAATAAGAAACAACTGTCATTTATCTCAGTAACTTCTTGAGAAAAGGGGAAAATTTTTAGTATTTGACATCAGAATTATGTTCTAATTATGAGTCTATTAATTCTGGCAGTTAAAGCCTATCCATGTTTACAACTGCAAATATAACTAAGCATATCCTTTTAATCTGATAACTCTTTTTGTGAATGTAAATACCAGCACTTTAAAGTATTTAGAGCACGTTAGTACTTTTTATTGCTTACTAAATGCTTCAAGTCCTTAAGTAATTAACAGAAAGGGTATGATTTTGGTTTGAGTTTTGTTTGGGTTTTTTTTTTTGGTTTGTTTTAAATAACGGTATGGTCCATAGGTTCATTAAAAGTCCCTGCTAACACGAGTACATGGTTACAACACTGCCACGAAAGCCTAACTGGGTTACCTTTGGCTGCAGCTCCAATCTTGAGTGACTTCAGGATTGCTTCACTCCAGTGAAAAGTGTACTGGAGCCAAAATTAGTGCATCATGCAAGTGGAAATCACCACTATGTATCTGTCTTTGTGGGCTGGCTGTGCCTCAGTGACTTAATTCATTGCCAGTGGACGTCAGAGCTTCCAAAGATACATAGAATCATACTTTTATTTAGTACTGATTACGTTTAATACAGCAGAATACATAGTCTGTAAGTTATTAGTATGATTTTAGGAAAGTCCATTTCGTTAGAGAAAATGTGTAAAACATTAAGCAGAGATAAAATGCAGTTTAGCATGGAATAGCAGACTGTACAATTAATTTCTTTCCACAGCTTTAGCATGAACATGTGTACACTGAGTCAAATCATTATAAACTGCCACTTAATTTAGGCTAATTGCATTGTCTTGACCATCACCCTTTATTCCCTAAATGGTTGCCGTTCTTAAAATACTGTTGCTAGCCCACTTCATTTAAATCCTTTACTTTCAGTAGGTGCTTTCTGCAGGATGGCTGATATTCCACAAACTATGTTGCTTTTCCTGTGCTCAGCTCTGTAGGAGTTACATCTTTGCAGCCTTCCAGCAGGGCTCATAATATTCTTCCTGAACATGGTTCTTCAGTTATTTAGAAAATAATCGTAAAATTGTACTAATTATACATTTTCATTGTGAAGAGAATGTGGAGTTAGAATTAAGATAAAGATTTCTTGGGTTAGAAAAACAAACAGACCAAAAAACCCACATCAAAATCCAAAATGTATCAGTCTGACTCCCTTATATGATAATCATTATAAATAGGTGGGAATTCATGATGTTCAATATATGTATTCAAATACATTCAAGCTTTGAAGGTAACTCTGTTTCTGAATATTTTACCAGAATAATTTCTGCTTTGTTGGTAGAAAAACAAGCTCTTGATTTTAAATAACATTTTGAAAAAAAAAGTTCTAGTACCTGTAATGTATGAATTCTCTGATAGTGCTTAAAAAAGATAGACCAATATCTTCCTTTCTTGTCCATTGATTAGCATAGGTTATCTTTCTGCATGAAAACTGTTTGGAAAAGTCTGCTAATTGTCAAGTAAGTGTATGATGTAAGTCTTTGGTTCTTTTCAGGACTGAACATGGACTTGTATCAGTGCCTTTGAAGAAGAGACAGTTCTGTTAACAGAAGCCTAATGCTGACATTCTCACAAATTGTTTTCTGTAAAGGTTTGGGATTTACACATGTATCTTTTCTTTATTTATGAAGATTGGTTAGCTTCAGATGCAGAAAGTGTCTGGTGTGGCCTTTTGAAGACCCAGGGAGCTCACAAAGGAGACAAATTATCCAAGGAGTATCATTATTTTTATTCATATCACTTTCTCAGCTGATAGCAACTTTATCAAGCTGCTCTTCATCAAAATGAAGATTGTGACTAACAAAGTGGGATGCAGAAGCTCAGGCTCTGCAGAGCTGCTGGTCTGACCACTGTCTCGTTTTCCTCCTGTCACACCACATAAAACATCAGCGGTATTCAGCCACCTGCAAAGGTTCAGAAAGGAGCAACATGAGAGCTTCCCCAAGATGGGATAAGTACACTTGGTGATTAGTAATTATCAGGTGTCAGGCAGTCTTGGAATGACGAGTGCCAAGTGTGTCAACATGGTCTGTGAGCAATTTTATCAGTGCTGGTGTAGGCATCATTGTGCAGATTGAAGTCTGAGTGTCATGAACATCAGCTAAAGCCTTTTAGTGACTGTGTGGTGGTGTCATCTGTCTGAGGGGCTTATTTATACTAGGTGAAAGTTTTAAGAATGACTTTAAAGACATTTCTTTAGTAGCCCATAAGATCCAGGAGAAATGCAGGGGAAAAAAAGGGTGTCTCAGGGAAAAAAAAGAGGGTGCATCACCTTTGGAAAAAGGGGCAGGCAATTCAGGAAGTGTCTAAGGATGTAGTTAGGTCATGCAGAAAGAAAATTGAAGAGGCAAAAGCTCAGTTAGAAAGTAATCTGGCTACTTTTGTAATGGGTAATAAAAATGTTTTATAAATACATTAATATCAAAAGGAAGGACAAGGAAAGCCTCCATTCTTTATTGGATGCAGGGGGGAATATAGTTACCAAAGATGAGGAAAAGGCAGAGGTACTTAACACCTTCTTTGCCTCAGTTTTCAACAGAAAGACAGTTTGTCCTCAGGACAAGTGTCCTCCTGGGCTGGTAGATGGGGTCAGGGAGCAGAATAACCCCCCTGTTATCCAGGAGGAAGCAGTCAGGGACCTGCTGAGCCACTTAGATGCTCACAAACCTATGGGACCAGATGGGATCCATCCTAGGGTGATGAGGGAGCTAGCAGATGAGCTTGCAAAGCCGCTCTCCATCATTTACCATCAGTCCTGGCTCACTGGGGATGCCCCAGATGACTGGAAGCTGGCCCATGTGACACCCATCCAGAAGAAGGGCCGGAAGGAGGATCCAGGAAACTACAGGCCTGTCAGCCTGACCTCGGTGCCTGGCAAGATTATGGAATAGATCATCTTGAGTGCCATCACATGGCCATGGGATCAGACCCAGCCAGCATGGGTTTAGGAGGGGCAGATCGTGCCTGACCAACCTGATCTCCTTTTATGATGAGGTGACCTGCCTGGTGGATGTGGGGAAGGCTGTGGATGTTTTCTACCTGGACTTCAGCAAACCCTTTGACACCGTCTCCCACAGCATACTCCTGGAAAAGCTGGCAGCCCACAGCTTGGACAGGTGCTCTTTTCACTGGGTTAAGAACGAGATGGATGGCCAGCCCCAGAGAGTGCTGGTGAACAGTGCTGCATCCAGTTGGTGGCCAGCCACCAGTGGTGTCCCCCATGGATCAGTGTTGGGGCCAGTCCTGTTTAATATCTTCACTGATGATCTGGACGAGGGGATTGAGTCCACCATCAGTAAATTTGCAGATGACACCAAGCTGGAAGTATGGATCTGTTGGAGGGTAGGAGGGCTCTGCAAAGGGACCTGGACAAGCTGGATAAATGGGCTGAGTCCAACAACATGAGGTTTAACAAGTCCAAGTGCCGGGTCCCGCACTTTTGCCACAACAACCCCCTGCAGCGCTACAGGCTGGGGACAGAGTGGCTGGACAGCAGCCAGGCAGAAAGGGACATGGGGGTGCTGGTTGGCTGCGGACTGAACATGAGCCAGCAGTGTGCCCAGGTGGCCTAGAAGTCCAATGGCATCCTGGCCTGGATCAAGAATAATGGGCCAGCAGGACCAGGGAAGGCATTCTTCCCCTGTACTCGGCACTGCTGAGGCTGCACCTTGGGTACTGTGTCCAGTTCTGGGCCACTCAATTTAGGAAGGATGTTGGGATGCTGGAAAGTGTCCAGAGAAGGAAAACGAGGCTCATGAGGGGTCTAGAACACAAGTCCTGTAAGGAGTGGCTGAGGGAGCTGTGGGTGTTTAGCCTGGAGAAAAGGAGGATCGGGGGAGACCTCATCACTCTCTACAAATCCCTGAAATGAGGGTGTAGCCAGGTGGGGGTCAGTCCCTTCTCCCAGGCAACCAGTGACAGGACAAGAGGACACAGACTTAAACTGCACCAGGGGAGGCTTAGACTGGGCATGAGGAAGTTCTTTACAGAAAGGGTGACTGGGCATTAGATTGGGCTGCCCAGAGAGGTGGTGGAGTCACTGTCCCTGGAGGGGTTTAAAAAAAGACTGGATGTGGCACTCAGTGCCATGGTCTAATTGACAAGGTGGTGTTAGGTCACAAGTTGAACCTGATGATCTCAAAGGTCTTTTCCAACCTAGCTGATTCTGTGATTCTGCAATTGGGCTACTTGTGTGTGTTAAGTTAATATTATATTCATAGAAGCAATGTTTTTTCCCCCTTAATTCTAATGAAGTTGTGAAGAAGCAGAGTTCTATATGCAAACCTTGGTGAGGACAATTTTATTACATATAAACAGAGCTAATTACTCCAGTCTATATTAAAACATTATTAATACTGTATGAATGTTTAAGGAAACCTGAGCTATGAATTGGTCACACAGCCTAGACTTCTAAATGTATATGTGGGTACATGGGAATCTTTTTTCAGAATTAATTTAAAGGTAATTAGGTTTTTGTTTGGATATGCTGTGTTTATTTGGGAGGAATTAGGGTGGTGGTTAGGGTTTGTTTGCTTCAAAGTAAAACCAAACAACTCATCGAAGACAACTTCTAATGTCCGAGGTTTATTCTATTACTTTTTATTACCACTGTCTTATTCTGTAATTCCAGTGTCACCATTAAGCCCCCAAACCTGGCTGGCACCAGAAGCTCTGTCACAGCTGAGTGACGGGCAGGGAATCTAATTCCATGAAACTTGCCTGGATAAGGATCTTGGGGATAAAATATTGAGACACAAAGTAGTTGTTGACCTGCAGAGGGAAGCCAGCTATTACATCAGGTAATCAGAATTACGGCT
This sequence comes from Gymnorhina tibicen, assembly GCA_013399875.1. NCBI lineage: Eukaryota > Metazoa > Chordata > Aves > Passeriformes > Artamidae > Gymnorhina > Gymnorhina tibicen. The sequence goes on from VXAZ01010787.1 coordinate 443,333, forward strand.
GCTCTTGCAGTTTGTCAGCTTGAATTGGCAGAGAAAACTTGTAATTTTCATTCTGGGTGGGTCTGAGGAGTATCAGTCTGACATAGCTGGATATGAGCTCATTGTAATCTAAATAAATAACAATACCAATCAGAGTATTCTGCTATTTAGAAAATTTATTTTGCATATTCCTTCATTCCAATACAATTCCATATTGTATTCTATTGGCTCTAAAAATCAAGGAAAAAAATTAAGTACAGTAGCTCCTGAATTTCTGTCTAAATATTCTACTTTTCATCAGGTTACTTATTTCCTTCTTCTTCTTTAGATTCTTTCTGTTCCTTTGGTTCTTCCTTCCTTGAGACAGCTTTCATGCTGCTGATTCATCTGTGTTATTTCTGACTGACCTCACAAAGTGCTTTTTCTTTAGCTCCCTAATTTTTGTCAGTTCCAGTAAGAATATCTGAATAGTTTATATATGAATTAACTCTAGTTCTTCGTGTCTAGGGACATTCATTACAGTTTTCAGTACCCATGAACAGTCATAAAAGCATTTAACATTAATGCAAATTTAAATTTAGTTGACTAGGTAATAAATCATTCTGTTTCTGTTTCCCCCCCCATTTTATCTTTTAGACCTCTATTGCATTCATTATACAGCAGACGTACATTTTATTTCCTGTTACCATTCCTGCCTGATGCAGCTGTAGCAAACCTCTTTACATTTGTTTTCATATTAATAACCTCTGTTCTGGTGATCAAAATACTTGATCTGAGACAGGTGTTCATTATTACTGTCATTGATATATGTAGGAGATTCTTTTAAAGTTTTTTTCTGGTTGCATTTTTTTGCATCTTTAAAACAGATGGACTTGCTTCTGTGTACTCCCAATATTTTGCATTTGGGAACACTCCTTTGAAAACAGATGTGCCAGCTCTTGAGGGACACAAGGCAGAGGCAGGCCTTTTTTCCCAGGCAACTAGCCAGGGACAGAACAACAGAATAGCTGTGCCAGGGGAGGTTCAGGTAGGACATCAGGAAGAATTTCTCCACTGAAATAGTGCTTAACCATTGAAATGGTCTGCCTAGGAAGATGGTGGAGTGACCCCCATCCCTGGAAGGTTTCAAGAAACAACTGGATGTGGCAGTTTGTGCACTGTGTGGCACTTAGTTGACGTGGTGTTTGGTCAAGGTTGCACTCCATGATCTTGGAGGTCTTTTCCAACCTAAATTATTTTATTATCTGTCTGGGAATCACTTTGTTCACCCTGCAGAAACATGACGAGGAAGATGAATTTCAGTTTTCTCCTTTCCGTCTCCCATGGCCACTGAAGGTGGGAAGTGTTTATTCTGGATCAAGAATGAACCCTTCCCTGAAGGCAATCTGTTAGGAAAACTCAGGCCAGTGCCACACTGATGATGACAGTGAGGTCCCATGTGCACATCAGACACTGCATTTAGGAAAATATTTTGCTGGCTGATTGCTGCCCCCCTGCTCTGAGTGATGCCCTACATGCAGCAGAGTGGCTTTTCTTTCAAAGAGGCTTCCAGCAGGTTCTATAAGCTGGCTGGTCTGCTGTAACTGGGTTAAAGGTTTCCCTTTTCACTTTATGCACAAGAAGAGCTCTTCGTAGCAGGAACTCTTTCTAAAGATTTCTACAGCAGTGGCCACACTTTAATCTGACTTAGTTTTGATGGGCACTATTTTAGTACACGTTAATTAAGTAACTTTGAGCTTCTAATAAACTATGCCTGGGTAGTACTTATTCACAGAAGAAATACTGTTTACCCTATCCTCTTCTAGACCAGAAGTTGCTGTAGAAGATAGTGGAGATCCTGATAAGCTCCTTAAAACTTCTGCAGCTGGTCATTTAAGTCAAGTAAATAACATTTCTAGCAGCTTCCATACAGAAGTGTTTCATTATGTTGTCAGGCATGAAAATTGTATTGTCACTACATAAAAATGTTTTTGGAAGAATTGACAGCATTTTGATTTACGTGTCTAAGATTCTAGCTGATGCTGGTGATGATATGTGACATCCAAGAGAAGAACTTTTGTGCTGTGAGAATTTAGGAAAAAAAATACTCTTTGCTTCTTCTCACAATCCAAATTAAGCTTTGTGTTGGGCAATATGAGACATATCTTAAGACCTCATAGAAAGAAAGCCCTTTTACAGAACCATCCAAATATGACACATCCTATTTAAGAGAAATATTCGAGCTGTATTTAAAGGCTAGTTTCAGCTTCTTTGAAAATGTACATGCTTGTGTTGAAAAGTAGAGAGTGGTTTTAGGACCCAAATTCTTTCCAGAAAAATTCCTACTTTGAGGAAGGAGGGAAGAGAATCAAACATTTTATTTAAGTGAGATATTGTAACATTTTGTGAGATTTGTGACATTTCCAGGGCTGATCAGAAGGGCAAAAGGGAATAATAATAAAAACTAAAGAGAAAGTTATTTATGTAAAAGTTTGAGGGCTTTTAAAGTATGAATTTGGATATGCACTCACTATTTGAAGTTATTAATCTCTTTTATCAATGGTCTTGTGATGTTCTAGATTCTTTTCTTGCTAGGACATTTGTTTTCTAACTAAAGCATTTCACATTCTTCAGTGTTCTCCTTCATAAATTTGCTTTGTGGGATGATTAAAATATACCAGTGAGTTTTCAGTCTTTTATATACTTCTCTTTAGTTTCAAATGTGTGCAATCTATAAGGGAAAGTTAGAAATGTCTTTTCCTAGTTGCAGGGACAGGCAGATCTCAAACCAAAATATTATACCTTTAGGTTTTTTCTCTAGCACAGTTATAGATCTTTTAAAATGTAATATGAAATACTGAAACATCTTTCTGGAATTTTTTTGTGAAAACTTTTTAATCACAGAACATACTATATCCCTGATACTGATGATGAAACAACATATAATCTTGTCTGTCAGCAATTCTTTGTGAGATAAAAGCTGACTAACCTGGACTGGCAAAAAAAAAAGAAAGTACAACAAACCAAACCAGCCTCATTTAATAAGGAGACTCGTGGCAGTACTTTCCTTTAAAACTCACAAGTTCTTTAGGCTAAAAAGACTGTCACACAGAAAGACCTTGAATGGCTTCTGAAATGAAATTTTTTCCTTCCTTAATGTAAGATGCATGCAAGTAAACAGTAGATGTTAAAATTGTCAGACATTTAAGACATCAAAGTTTTCTTCCAGTAACATATAGAGGACATTTAAATAATATCTCATTTTAAAATCAGTAGGAAATACCTGGGAAGCATACTGCAGAAAGAAATTGGAAGCTGGCCCAGTACAATCCAGTCAATATATTACTGTATGCCAACAATCAGAGGAGTAAGATTGGTATCTGAGAGTGTTTCAGCAACAGTATCTGGTCAATGCCTAAATCCAGAGAGTTCTATTTGATATTTCAAAATTCTCTTTTTTTTTTTAAATTAAATATTAGTTGTGAAATATATATAGACATCTCCTGACTTGAGAATTTAGATTTTAACACCAAGAATATCCTTTTCTCCCTAAGACATTATTAGCCTCCAATTCCCAATATGTCTCATACCTGACGCTGGACTGACAATTAAAAAAAAAAAATCACTAAAGAGATCTAGTCTTGTTTGAAACAATTCAAGTGGGAGAGTATTTACCTTGTCTCCTGGTATATTATTCTTTTTTGTCCATAAGGTTAATTACCTATGCTCTTTAAAGTTAGCAGTGAACCAGAGTACAGCTTATCAAAAGAATACAGATCTCTGCTGCTTGTATTTTCTTTGTTGTCCCTTACACGTAGTTTTTTCACAAGATGTATTTAAAGAGTGGACCAGAAAGGCAGGCATAAACATACATTTATTTCTTCTTAGAAACTACCATTTGATCTTTTATTTTCTTTTAGTGGTGTATAGAGCCAGTTAAGAGTCTTGCCATTCAGAAGTGTGTCCCATTGATCTTTTGGAAGAGCACTGGTTTGACCCTTCAGTTCCCAGCCAGACTTTGGCATCATGCTGATTGCTTCTGTGCTGTAAAATGAATTTGTCACAGCGGTATTTATAAAGAATCTTTTCTTGAAAATAAAAAGACATCTTCACCCCAGGTCCCCTCCTTAAAAAGGGGAGTTAAAGGGAAAAAAGAATCAAAAACTAGACTGAAAGAGACACTGCCAAACTCTGTGGGAAGGAGAGAAGTAGGAAATAAAGTGGGAAGAAAATTTGTTAGATCTGGTGCTTACGTAACAGCAACAATTCGTGACAATGTAGGGCAAGATAAAAAAGCTCCTGGAAATGCATACAATTTTTCAAAATTAAAAACAATGTAAACCAAAAGCTAATGTTTCCCTAAAAATGCAGTTTTACAATGACTGTCTTATGGGGATATATGTACGGTAATAAATTAATGCTGCATTTTTAAGAAGTCACATCGCAATCACAGAGGAATTTCTGTTTAAATGCCTAGTTTCTAGCTTTCATGGGAGAATATTTATAGCCCATTTCCTTTACACTGCCACTCTTCTTAGAAGCACATGGATAATTATAATTGTAAATAAGCATTATATAATTAAAATATAAATCAGCATTAAAATTTTTAAAATTAGTTTTCCTTTGAATGCTTTCATTTCTGCTCTATTATAAATGATGAATTAATTTCCATTCACCACTTCTGAATACCTTTGAGCAAATGCAGTAATTTCAGTGCTTAAAATCTTAACTTCCTGCAGGAATGTATTTTTTCTTACTATTTAATGATGGGTACAGTATGAATTATCATATCTTATAGTAAAACTTTATTTTTGTAACATAAAGTCCTTGTAAAATCTTTAGCTTATACTTCTTTTTTTGCCTGATGCATTAGAAAAGATCAGTAGTAAATAGAGATTAAAGCACTCTAAGATTCTGAAGTTCTCACCTCTCACTAATGAAAAGTTGCAAATCAGTCAGGCTAACTGTAATGTAGCAAAACCTGGATTTAATCTTGAAAAACTCTATGCCCATAGGACATCTTGCATCAAATTTTGCTCTTCACAAAGCTATTGTATCACAAGTACAATTGTGTATTGTATTGGCCCTGCAGAGTGCCACAGGTGAGCAAATTTAACTCAGAAATAAAAAGCTGGGATGTTGCATCCAGAAGAGCAAGGGGAATACTGAGAAGGTCTTAGTAACTAAATAATCTTTGAGCTGCAGTCAAGCAAGAGTCAAAAGGAGTGAGCCAGTGTGTTTCTAAAATGCACATACATGTTCCTCTAGGCCTGTACATATTTTGTGTGTGGTACTAGCAGTTCTGTTATCATGAATTGAGTAAACATTCCCATCAAAGACTTGAGCCTTGCTTATCAGGGCCACTACTCGAATGTTTGTACATCCATGTGCAGCATGCAATCAATTTTCTGAAGTTCCTCAGCTCTAAAATACTTTTAATGTAGCATCCTACAAAAGATGTGGTTTAGGTTTGTTTCCTTTAGGAGTCTATTGTGGTTCTCTGGAGAGAGATGTTACCAGACATGACCTTCCGTACAGAATGGACTGATCTTTACTGCCACTACACAGATTTTCAGAAGAGGAAGAAATTCAATATAATAAATATTGACTTAATATCAAGATGCCTTTGAGATTTCTTGTTCAGATGTTCAATCTATCTTCCTCAGGATGAGTTTTCAAAGACACTGCAGTCAGAGGTACACAGCAAATTTCAACTTTTCAACCACTTCAGTACTTGATAAATTATTTTCCACACGATGGAAGACATTTTACTTTCTAATTACTCCATCTGCCAAACAATCCAAAGTGATAAATGCCATATGCTACTGATGCACACTGCAGCCTTGAGAAGAGAAAGACCTTAGAGCACCTTCTAGTACCTGAAGGGGCTACAAGAGATCTGGAGAATGACTTTTTACAAGGCCATGACAGGACAAAGGGGGTTTAAACTGAAAGAGTGCAGGTTAAATTACATGTTAGGAAGAAATTCTTCCCTGTGAGGGAGGTGAGGCATTCTGTCCCACTTCCTCTGCTGTAATGGCATGGCCAGAGAATTAGGAAAGTAAAAGTGAGAAAACCCTTGGGTTGAGGTAAAGACTGTAAAGAAGAAGCTGCACATGCAAGAAAAGCAAAACGAGGAGTTAATTCACCACTTCCCATGGACTGGCAGATGTTCAGCCATTCCCAGGAAAGCCGGGCTTCAACATGTGTAACAATGACCTGGGAAAACAAACACCATTGCTTCAAATGTCCCCCTGCTTCCTTCTTCCACCAGCTTTACCTGCTCAGTTTGGAATATCCCTTGGGTCAGCTGGGGTCCAGGGAGGAAACCAACATCAAGAGCATCCTGTATTCTCCCCCTGCCAGGCAGAATGCAATAATTTAAAGAAAGGGAGTGAACTGAGGTAAATGCACTTTCAGGGTGCCTGTTCAGGTGAAATGCATGTTCAAGTGAACTCTGCCCACCTTGCCTTTCTGGGTCCTTCTGTACAACAGGTGTGAGGCTCTGGATGTCAAAGGTAAGTTAATTGATGGTGTGGATGATGATCCATCCTCACCAGATGTGTTCCCAAGGTCAGAAAGGCCTATGCCCCATATCACAGCCTCCTCCACAAGGAACAGAAGGTTGGTATGCCAGACAGACCTTCAGGGTAATAGACAGCCCTGCCAGAGCAGATGGGATACTGGGCCCATTGGTCACCAATGCAACTGAACTAATTGGAAACATCAAGCTTCCAGGCAGCTTGGGCTGCAGTGATCATGAGCTGGTGGAATTCACAGTCCTGAGGAATATGGGAAAGGCAAGAATCAGGACTGTGAATTTTATGAAAGCAAAATTCCATCAGTTCAAGGAGGTAGTCAATAGGATTACACCAGACAGAGTGATGTGGTTGACATGCCAGAGGGATGGGATCCCATGCAGTGGGACCTGGGCAAGATTGAGAAGTGTGTCCATGTGAATCTCATGAGGATTATTTAACAAGACCAAGTACCAGTGTTGCACCTGAGTCAGGACAACCCCTGATGTCAATCCAGGCTAGATGATGAGCAGATGGAGAGCAGCCCTGCCCAGAAGGACTTGGGGATGCTGGTGGAGGAGAGGCTGGACATGACCCAGCCATGTGCGCTCGCAGCCCAGAAAGCCAGAAATGTCCTGGGCTGCATCCAGAGCATTGTGGCCAGCAGGGGAGGGAGGGGATTCTGCCCCTCTGCTCTGGTGAGGCCCCACCTTCAGTGCTGCATCCAGCTCTGGGGTCCCAGCACAGGAAGGACAGGGACCTGTTGGAGTGGTTTAAAAGTTTATCCACAAAAATAATTAGAGGCATGAAACATCTTTCCTATGAGAAAAGACAGAGTTGGTGTTGTTCAGCCTCTAGAAGAGAAGTCTCTGGGAAGACCTCTGTGTGGCCTCTAAATACTTTAAGGGGGATTATAAGAAAGACAGGGACATGGGGACATACTTTTAGTAGAGCCTGTGGAAATAGGACAAGAAGTAATATTTTTAAACTAACAGAGCATAGATTTAGACTGTGTGTAAAGACTAAATTTTTTTACAATGAGAGTGGTAAAACTGGTTTTACCAGTTGCCCTGCTCCAGGTTGCCCTGGAAGTGTTTAATGTTGAGGCTCTGAGCCCTGAGTCGAAGCTGTCCATGGGATTTTCAAGGTTGACCAGATAAAGCCCTGAGCAGCACAGACTGGTGGCCAAGCTGATCCTGCTGTGAGCAGCTGGTTGGAGTAGAGACTTCCGGAAGTCCCTTCCCACCTGAATTTTCCCATCATTCTTTGAAGAGTCTGCTCAGCTCTGTCATGAACAGTTTTTGAGGTTTTTTAATAAAATAGGAAGAGATCAATGAAAAATTTAAAAAACCTATTTCAAGGATTGAAACAACTTTTTTTTAAAGGGATAAAATCTATGATTTTATGTGGTTTATTTGTAAACAGGAAATTTAAATAGTAATTTCATCAGAGTACATCTGTACTCATTACATGGGAGAGGAAACTTTGATAAAGTGTTCTTCAATCCAGCAGACAGAAATATGAGTGGAGGCTAAAAGCAGTTCATAGGTGCATTGAAATCAGATATTAGATGTTCCTAAAAGCAAAATAAAATTAAAATGAGGTCATTTAACTGGAAAGTCAACTAAGTGATTTGGTTGATTGGCCATCACTGGTAATTTTAAAATCAGGTTTAGATGCTATTTCTAAATGAGACAGTCTGATTTAAATGGAGCCAAATCAGAAAAATCATATGACCTGTGTTATGCAAAAAGATGAATTAGATGAGTACACTGAGTACCTCCAGTCCTCTAATTTATGGAAATAAAAAACAATTTAGGCCAAACTGATAGTGATGCCAACCAACACAACAGTTTCTTTGTCTTGGAATAATTTCGAAAAAACAGATAATTTCCTTCCTCCAAGAAACAAGGTTATTTAAGCAAGTGGGGTGTCCAGCTATGGAGTGTTAATGCTAAAATGCATAGTGTTGCATTACATCCATGGCAGTGACACCAGCACACACAGAACCAAAATCTAGCTTCAAATACGTACGAAAAAAAGAAGGGGGAAAACAGTTTCTCTCTATCAAGAGAAAGTGTGAGCTAAACAAAATCAAGTAACTATGAAGAGCATTTAATTCCTTTCCTTCCTCAATCTAGGCTACACTTCTTTTCTGTGCTTAGAGCTCAGATCAGTAGTAATCTGATGGTTTCAGAACTTTAATATCTTCTCAAAGAAAAAGATAATTGCTATCCAATTTATCTGGAAATACCAGAGTGCACAGAATTTTTCAGTAAGTTGCAGACATTGTTTTGTCTGAGCTTTTTGCTTCGAAGCAAAAGTACAGTTTATGCCAATGTTGAGAAGCATTTTGACCAGTAATCTGAACCACTGGAATTAAACTTTACTAAAGAGATCCCAGATGACTCAATTTAACAATCTAGAAACACTAAAAGAAGCTGCTTCAGAATTTATGTGTAGGTCATCATCTGACAGTCTCAGGATATGCCTCAATTGTGCAAAGCTCTGATGCACAGACATTCAGGTCCTGGTCCTGCAGTAACCTGCAAGTAGGGTATATGGATTTTGCAACCTGAAGAAAATAATGGGTTCTAAAAATTTAAAAGACACTCAAATGCTTTCTTCAAAATATAGATGAGTTAAAAAATACTAAAACCACAAGTAAGACACATGGGGTTTCTGCTTTCTTTTGAATATTTGTGTCTTTTTCTCTCCATTTAACAGATGCAACATTCATGAAAGTACCACCTACAGCTCATAAAAAGATTTAGTTTTACAAACTTGAAAGAATAAACTAAGTAGGTGTGGGTGAGAGGGAAACAAGCAGAGGGTGCTGCCTGTGTTGCCTTGCTGCATTAACACCAACGTCCACAGCTTTTAGTGGGTGTTCAGTGTAACCCTTCTTCTTGCCATGGCTCTCATGGCTCTGGAACCATCAGAGCTTTGGGTAATTGCACAAATGTTAAACAAGCAGGAAAGGGGGTACTGGGTTAATTATTTATCCTATATTCCTCTGTAAAAGAAAACCAACATAAACAACTTTTATTCCTCTAAATGAGGCTGCTACTTGTACATAAACTGATACAACCTCTGCCACTGATAGGGCTGAGTGGGCTATAGTATCACATGGAAATGAAAAGCTGTAAGAGTGAAAAGAAATTGTATGAATCTCATTATCATTAATATAGCAGTACAGCAGCACTTAACAATTTCACAATCATATTTTCTGATGGAAAGATGAACATTTCATCTCATTTTAACTCAGTTTTTTTTTTACAGTCTAGCTAGGAAAAATGAGTTTACACACTCTGCCCCCCAAAGGTAAAAAATTAGAGAATATTATGTTCAAAGTGGCATACTGCTATGGCTGCCTTTCAGCCCATGTACTATGGTTTTTCGTCTTCCTATGAAGTCAGGGTAAAACTATCCTAGGCTTACCTATTACGATTTACATTGTAATATGTATAATAATATATTTAAATGTTTTTACTTCAATACTTTACAAAGTCATCCTCTACTTCAATTACACTGAAAGTTTGAGCCTCCATGGGAAAGGTAGGTAGATTTTGATTTCAGTATTTTGATTAAATGAGATGGAAGTTCCTGATAAGCCAAGTAACAAAATCCCCTGTTCCAGATTTATTTATTTACTTATATATTTTTCCATGATGACTGAAAGTAGGAGCACGTAGCCACACCTTGAGAGCAGGGCAGGACACCAAGGCCTGCATGCTGGGAACCAGCAGGAGACTGGAAGCAGCAGCTGATTTAGCATTGCCAGAATTTCAGCCTGCCCCAGATGGTCTCATATACAGAGGCTTCCCAAATTCCCACCTGACACCTACTACCTTCAGGGAGAATCAACACTGACAACAGCTTTCCGAAAAAAGGATAAGTACTCTCACTAGGCATGAGCGTAGCCTAAAAACATATGGGCAGACAGGGTAGCCAAGGAGCTTTGTAGCCTGCTGGTTTTCACATGGTGTTGGTGACTCCAAGGGATGTGCAACAGCTGTTAAACCTCATCCAGTATCAAATTGCATCCAAAAACTGACAGGAATTCTGGAAGGGAAAAGGGATAAAAAGTGTTCCTCCGAGGCTGCGGTTTCCAGTACAGGGAAACAACCTAAGCTCAGGGTAAAACCCAGAAGACAGTGAGTTTTAACAAGAAGAGCAATTGGTGTGTTTACCTGTGGATACATTTGGAAGGTCTAAAGGAGGATAAGGAGGGAAGGAGCAAGGGAAAAGTAGTTTGGAATGCTAGAAAGGAGAAGGGCTGACTGAGTAGTAAGGAAGAGAGAAGTGAGAAGAAGCTGCTGAATAGTACAGGCAGTGGAAGAAGTTAGAGGTAGGTTTCATATGTCCGAGTCCCAGCTTTTCCAATTTTTGCCCTGGAATATGTGTAGTCAGTTCCTGGGGCCTCCATTGATGACCTTTGTCATGAGCTCTAGATATAGGAGCAAATGGCATTTTTCAAGAGGAGAATATTATCCTAGGCCCCAGTGTGGAGTTACTGATGAGGCTTGTCAGGGGCACAAGAAGGACTGGGAGGCAAGAAGGAAAGCAGAATGTTTTGAGTCATGTAAGAAAATATGAAAGAACATTTTTAGCCTTTTTTTTTTGGCGCTAATTTTTACTTGGCTGTAGCATCTGACAAATTTTTCCACAACTTGTATTCAACCCTAACTTGCTAGTTTTAGTTTGTAACTTCTGGATTTCTTGAATCAAAATTGCTACCTACAGAAAATCTGCATGAGAACAGATTTCAGTTCTTCAGAGATGGGTGTCTATCCCTTTATTTCAAAATAAACTTTTGTGTTATAGAACTTGAAATGTAGCCAAAGGCTTATTCAGTGTTCCTGTGTGTAGTGAAGTGCTAGGGAAGAAAAAAGGCTTAAAACGACTCATTGTATGACTGATTGTTAATGACCCAAGCTGAAATAAAATAATCAATAAATATATATACTAATTTGGAAGTTTAATGCATTCTTGTGCTCAATTTTCAACATGCAGTACATTAAAAGAGAAAAGCTTAAAGCTGTACTTAACATGACCTATTGGTGATGACAACAATGAAATGAAAACCTTCAGTAGGTTTATTATATACTTTGGAGGTTAATAATTAGTACTCATTCTGTAAAGTAGGTGAGAAAGATTTTTCTCTCTTTTTTTTCTTGACTGCTAGTTTATAGGGTCCTTTCTCTACACCCATTTATAGGGTCCTTTCTCTACATCCACTCTGAACACATTTAGACACATAATACCTGGTATTTTCAATATTGTCATTTGTATGTAGGCATATAAAATGGAGTACCATAGCATGGGTAATTTATACCCACAAGTAAATATGGGTCCCAGAGTTGCATTTGTGAGTTTATAATCTGTTTTCCTTTTAAAATAAGGTTGAATTTGATGAAATACACTTTTAATTGGGCTCCCAAGCATTCATAGCTTGTTGTTCTGTTCTGGAAACTCCAAGAAAAAACCACAAATCCTTTCTATTGACAAAGTGTGTGAAGTTATGTTAGAATGAAGCCCTACTGAGACCTAATCTATTCAGGCTCCTTTTGGAACCACAGCTTATTTGCAGATAAGTAGATCATACTGTGATTTTCTAAGATTCGGAAAATACACGAGTCCTTACCTTTGAAATTTATATAAGTGGAATGTACAGAAGCAGGGGTTTGTTCTGCTGAGAATATGGCAGATGCTATTAATAATTGCATTTGGTCCTTTTTATTGTTGCATTTACATTGTTTATGAAACAGGAATGCCTAAGCAATGCTCTTAACTTCTTTGAGATCTTGTCCTCTAATGAAATGTACTTATCCAAAAACATTTTCTAATGACTAATACTTTTTTTCTTATCTAATTCTTTTGTAGCTGCTGCAATGATTTGTTGTTCATACTGTTTCAGTAATACTGTGTAGGAGAAGACAAAAGTGACTAAACCCTTGACAAGTTAAGGGTCACATTTGTATTAGAGAGGAAGAAAATAGGCATCAGTAGATGAATCTCCTCTTTTCCCAGTACTATTGATCAGTAGTAGGAAAAATTACTCTTTAGAAAAAATCAGCTTGAGAAAAATAGCTCGAGTTTTCTAAAGTGCTTTACTTTTTTATTTTTCTTTTGTCCCTTTTTTTTTTAATCACGGAGTTTTATTACATCAAGTAGTAGGAAACTGACCTTTTCAGAGTTCTTGTCACACTGTGAAACTATTTGGTACCCACCAGTTTTATTGCTAATGTTCTTAGAAGACTTACCTAATTTTCTCAAAGTAGTTTTTGTATGCAAGGAAAGCCAGGGAAAAGGACTTTGCCTCTGTGTTACACACCACTTGTTTTATCATCTCCAACCAAGATTTCTCAGTTGACAGCTTTTTTTGGCATGCGTACCAGCACTTCCCATGCATCACACATAAGAAATCATAGCACCACCTATTAACAAATTCTGTGCAATTTTGGTCTTCTTGGTTTTATATTTGTTATATTTCTTTATATTTGGACAGAAATATTTTATGTATGAGATAATCTAAACATGCTATGACATTTCAGAAAGTAAGTCCATCAGTAATTCAAATTTCACAATAAGGAGAAAAATAAGAAACGATTGAGAACAATTTGGTAAAGTATTTGGTAAAAAATATTTCTTGTTCTGTGATGTTATCCTCTACACTGATTGAAACAGGATTCATAATAGAACTGCGCTTAGTTGATGCAAACCTGATTTGTAAAAGAAAGAGCATACAGTGAGACAATAAAATCAACCTTAAATTAGCCTTTTCTATCTTTCAAGTGCTTTAAGCCTTAATGTTCTGTAGTATAGATTATCTACTTCTCTTACCTGTAAAATTTCTAGTATTATACCTCCTTTTTGTCATTTGTTATTCCTATTCATAGAATCATAGAACAGCTGGGGTTCAAAAAGACTTCTAAGTAGATCACCGAGTCCAACCGTTAACCTAACGCTGCCATGTTCACCACTAACCCGTGTCGCCAGGTGCCACATCCACACATCATTTGAACACTTCCAGGGATGGTGATTTCACCACTTCCCTGGGCAGCCTACTCCAATGCCTGATCATCCTTTCAGTGAAGAAATGTTCCCTAATATCCAGTCTAAACCTCCCTGGAACAACTTGAGTCTGTTTCCTCTTGTGCTGTCACTGGTTGCCCAGGAGAAGAGGCTGACCCCCACCTCACTATAACCTCCTTTCATCTAGATGCAACTCTCTGATCTAATTTTACCTTGACTTGTACAGTCTCATTAAAATTGCATGGATTGAAGTTAGGGTAGGTGGCACCTGCTGTCCTATAATACTTTCTGGGCTGGTTTTTGATAGAACTGAGCTCTAATTGCTGCATTTCCTTGGATAGTTAAGCAGGAGTGATCTTTTAAGCCTGATTTCAATAACAATGCATTTCTTTTGGGATAACTGGCTGAACCTCTCTGCCTACCCATTTGTAAAATGGTGATGGGTCTTTAATGAATTCTCTCATGGAGGCCCAAATAGTTATGGTTTATATGGCTTAAACTATAGATAAGTGCTGTGAAAATGGAAAACAGTTTGTAAGTACAGTGGAAGGCTCTGCTACTGATTGTATGAGCAATATCTGACTGCCCAAGGAAAAAACTAACCTGCCTTTCCCTCTGTTCAATATTGGATAGGAGTTTTCTGGTGTATTTTGGACCATGTGGAGAGTTATTATGTCCCTGTATACATATATCTATAAAATTATACATGTGTGTTGCTATAAAAATATATACATTTTAAAAAAATGTTTTCTAGGACGGCATGTAGTATGTCCTGTCCATTAATAGCCCAAATTTAGAAATAAAAACTGTATCAAAAATATGCTTTTGTTTATCTGCTTAAGCTGCCTCTGTGGCTTATGGAAAACTGATAAAAGTTGGGAAGCCTGTTCCATAGAATCTCACTGAATTTTGAATGAAGGTTCTGCAAATTTTCATATGAAATGAGTCTATGTGAACTAAGAGAAAAATCAAAGAGCAGGTAAGTGTTTATGAAGGAGAATGTTCAAAGAAACTTCTTTTGAAAATGAACAATAGTAGAAATTCCCTATGGAATTGGGGAATTAAGTAGAAATTCCCCAATAGCAGGTAACACTTATCAAATGGCTTATATAAAAATAGGAAAGGATCAGAACAACAGTTAAGGTAAAAACTGCTTCCTAAGGAAGAGCTGACACTCTGGTCATGAACTGCCTGGCACGGCATTAAGTATCTTTCAGTCTTACTTAACTATGGCTTTTGTTCCAGCGAAGGATCACATCAAAGGTCATCTTGGTTCTAAAATACAACTCCTTAGATTTTTTACATTATTTGTAAAGATGATGTTTTCCACAAGGACGAATATGAGTATTTGTTCACTCAATATGGTAGCTAGTTAAATGTATGTGGCTACTTGTGTAACAGTGACTGGAAACTGGTAGTGGGAAAGGGCACATTTGGAGAATAAGAAGCTTAGAACTCCTGTGTACATTCTGGAAACTGGAAATTCAAATCTAAAATACCCCACCCCAAACAGACAGAGGTATTTAAGCAAAGAACTGCCTTAAAATCTTATTGGGCTGAATAAAGGGTTCTCTTCTTCCTGACCAAAGCAGGGAACCTGCCATGCAGCGAAGCTATTGTTGCAATGGTAGCATATTTATAAAAGAATACATTGACAAATTTCACAAGTGGTATTGGATTAGTTTCTCCTGATTGTCTGAGCTGGCGATGTAATATGAGTGAACTCTCCTTTTTTAAATAAGCACTGTTTAGTAAAAAGCTAGCAACAGTATTTCCTGAAACATTTAAATCTAAAAAGAGAATGAAACAATTTAAATGCAATATTGTGAGAACAAAATACATCCAGAATAAGAAATTGTAAGCTGAGATTCATCCTAGTATGATTTAAAATAGCTGAATTATAAACCACTCAAAAAACCCAGACTGATGATGGCAACAGGCACAGAATTTTAAGCATGATGATTGATACTGCCAGATTGATACTGAATTGCTACAATTGCGATAGAGAATATACTCAAGCTTTCATTCAACAGAATATTATTTGCCTGAAATCTGCAAGACGTTTTGTGATACCCGCAAAAGCGTCAGTCACAAAAGCCTTGAACAGCATTATAATTAAAGCTGTTGACCTTGGCAAGCAAGGGGCTAGGTCTGGCAATCGTGTGTCCGCAAACCCACCTGCAGCACCTCAATTCAGTAGCACTCACAGCTTTTGCAAGGAGCTTGCTTAAGCAGAAGCATGATCAAAGTCCTCCCAAAATATGTGTGTTTTTCCTAGGTCAAATTTTAGCTCTTGTTTTGGATCTGCAAAGTTACGAGTGTGATTTTAGCCTTTAAATAACCACAGGAGGTTTCTACCATTGATTCAAGTGGTCTTCAGATAAGACTCTGTGTGCATCAACACATTCCATGCAGCATGTAAAATTCATTTTAGCTTAAAGTTTATGCATAATTTACACTGAGAAACACCCTGCTAACTGGCATGTTATTTATTTTTATCTTCTGTTCCACTCACCCTCATCTGTGGTCTGTGGCTCTGTTTTTCACATTTTTTTCCCAGGGATTTTCTTTCTTCCCTCATGCATAATTGTCTTGTTGTTGTTGTTGCTGGTTTTAACATCCATCTTAATCCACTTGTCCCACCACCCTCCATTTTTCTCTTAAATGACTGTTCTCTTTACTACCAAACTATTTTTTCTGTATTTTCTAATAAACAGTTCCTTCCTACTTCCCTCTCATGCCTAGCCTAGCATGACAATTCTTCCTTATCTCTCCATCTTATATATCATGTTGCAACAGTTTTCCATGTATCTGAAGCTCTAGAGACCTATCACCTTCTTACAGAAATATTACTTCCCTCTCCTCAGTATCTACATTCAGGGTTCCCTCACTTTTTCAAGTTTTTAATTCAATAGTTTTGGATAAAATAAAAAATTACTATACCTGCAAAAAGCTTGAAGCCTGTTAAGTCTCTCATATCAAAAAATAATAATTTAGTCCCTTCTAAATTCTGCCCCACCAATTCTGCCCTCTTCTTTTGAACACACTTGCCTCTATTTTCCTTTACTCCAGTGTACTGTTTAACTCTTTGTTTAAAGACACAATTTCCATTGTGATGTTAATCCCTAATGTTGAAGTTTAAATGGTAGAAAGATGATTTTTACCAGAATATACATCATCTAATATTTAATTCCCTACTTGAATTAATGCTAACATTATACTGAACTCAGTATGAATCAGGAATCTGCTCTAAAATATCTCCACTAGTTCAAGATCTTTCACTGAAACACAAAGGCTTTCCATAGAATTAAAGCTCTGAAGAACCATTCAGAAGGAAATATGCAGTTATTTAAAATATTAACTTTTTATAAAATCATGATTTAACACTTAGCATAATCTCTCTGGAAAGATCTACCTTTTTGAATATGATGAGACCAGGGTTGTGAGAGTCCTGTAGCCTTGAAGAATGAAGCCTTATTATATATAATTCTGATGTCAGAAAAGCACAATCTACAATGAAAAACAAATGAAATAACTAGCTGAACTCAGCAGGAAGGAAATATTACACCAGTCTGAGACAAATAATACAGATGTCTATATATAGGTTTGTCTAGAAGGATATTAAAAAAATTATGCAGTACTATTTATTGCTTACATCCCAGATAAACATCCACAGCTATATAATACTTACAAGATGAAAGTCGGTAGTAATCACAGAAAATGCTTTGCCAATTACCAAACTGTGTTTTCTTAAACAAGATTAGATATGTTTTATTACCTAGAATACCCAGAAACACCCAGTGATAATGCAGAGCTCCAGAATGTCAGCACTTTAAAAACAATTCCGTTAGCATATTTAAGCAGACTTGATTAGGGACTGAGGCCCACTTTCTCAAAGGTGATTAAGTACATAACTCCCACTGAAATCAATTTACTTATATATGAATTTAAAATGGCTACAGAGATGTATTTTGATATAAAATTAATTTTAAATGTTTGCTCACCACTGTGGCAAGTATAGCAAGGTTAAACTCTGTTACCATAAAATATTTAAAGGCTTTCTTAAATATGTTATATCAGCATTAAAAAAAACCCCAAACCTACTTAAGGATGCCTGTCATTTTTATGATATCAAATTTATACCACATTTCTGATATTTTATTAAATGATCTTGCAAATTTAACTTCTGTGGGACCCAGATATTAACACAGCAAAAATTATAGTCACTTGGCACTTTCCAACCTTGTCATTATTTTCTCCAACAGCAGTCCTAGTTGGAACTGTGGAATAATTTAGCTGAGAAACCATAAAATCAGTACAAAAACTTTAGTACACAATTATTTTTATAATTATTCCTGACTTCCTAAATCATTCTGTTAACCTGATGTTTTCTAAGCAGAATTGTTAAAAAGGACTTTTAATATTTACTGTTTAATTTCAAGAGAAACAGCCTCTTCTGTATACTTGGGTTGCAGGTTTCCTTTACTCTCTGCTGGGACAATTAACACCTTATATATTGAACAGCTGCTATAAAAAAGCAAATGAAAACTGAAGAGACTTTACAAGAACTGCAGCACACAGACAATGAATTTTACTGGTTTTCTCTTTTATTATTTCAACCATAGATCCAGCATCTAGAGTAATTGTTCAGTGCTTCATCCTGCTTTAAGCTCTTTGTACAAAAGAACTAAAAGGGAAACCTCCCTTCACTGCAAGAGTTAAATATTTATGTGTATTTACTTTTCTGTCTTTTAGGCCAGCATTTATTCATGCAAGAATCTTTTCTATGATACCAAGGCTGTTTACTTGAGTTAAATTCTTTGGTGAAGAATTCCCTGAAATTTTGTGGAATGGTCTATCAATAAGGTGATGCCATGTGCCAGCTGTAGAGTCGCAGGGCTTCATGAGGGAATGGGACCTGGAAAAAAGAAACGGCTGAGGAAATTAATGTCTCAATAAGAACTAGATAATGCATGTGGGAAAAATAAAGGTAATTTCAAGTGCACAAAATGAGCTTTGAGGCCAGCACAATCACTCAGGAGCAGTGTCAAGACAAAGGACGTGATGCATGTGACATCACAACTTGACACGTTTTTATCTGAGAACCTTTGAGGTGACTGATTTTAACTTG
Organism: Gymnorhina tibicen; assembly: GCA_013399875.1. Classification (NCBI taxonomy): domain Eukaryota; kingdom Metazoa; phylum Chordata; class Aves; order Passeriformes; family Artamidae; genus Gymnorhina; species Gymnorhina tibicen. The sequence continues at coordinate 461,978 of VXAZ01010787.1, forward strand.
CTCTTTCAAGAGAGCACCTGAAACAGCATATAAGTATCTTGTACATGTGAAATTAGTTTTACCATTTTTGTATTTTTTTTTTTTATATTGCCTGAAAACTCTAGCTTTTCACTCTGCCATGTTTCTGCTGTAAGTAATTGAGGCTCGTGTTTTTTATTTGGAAAACAGCAGTGATCATTCAAAAAGATTAAAAATCAACCCCAAACAACAAAACCAACCAAACTAATAAGTAGATTCAGAAAAAATTCCTGACAGCAAACCCCTAATTCTTCTTTTATAATAGTTAGCATGTTTAATAAACTGAAAGAAAATCACAGGAAAAAGATACTTGAATCAGGACCACAAACTTACACAAATGTAATGTTCTGGATGATTAGTATCTTGCAACTTCTTGATAGCTGTTATAAAATATTCAAAACATTGACTACACACAAAAGAGTTAAAGGCTGCACAGTCTTTTTTTGAAGTTTAATAGTCTGTAGTAAAAGATCATCCATTTGCTGGTTGCTTGGGAACAGATATCAATAGAGAAACTGAACCCTGCCTGCTTGCAGGAGGAACAAGGGCCTGCTGCTGGTGAGAACTTTCCCTCCAAACCATAGTAGTGGTATGCATAGCATTTCACATCTATTTAATGACAAGGAGTTGTCTTACAGGGGTGCAGATGCCACACTCACTTTCTAGAGCACGAACTTACTTTCTTAGCTTTGCCCCTCTCCACTACATCCCCAAACACTGGACAGGAAGGCTGAGGGGAATGGAGGTGAGAAATAAATATTAAAATCATGTAGCTTAGTATTAAGCAAGGCTTAATGAGGACTTGGAGTTACACTGCTGGAAACAGTTTCAAAGAGAGTGATTCAGCTCCCCAAATCCAGACATTCAAAAGCTTAATCGTCCAGCTTAAGCTAATCACCTTATGTTTCTGTTACCTGGCTCATTGATTAATTTGGGTGAATATCTCCCGGCTTTCAGAATGAATTCAAGAACTGAGAAACTATGTAGGAAGGGAACCATTGATAAGTGTGATAGATAAGACTGTTTTAAGCTTTATTTCTCTTTGAAGCTGTTTTCCAGTAGTCCGTAAGGCAGAGTGCTGCAGTTCGCTATTATCCTGAGGATCTTTGTACTTGATATCATACATGCAAACTGTGTTATCTCCATAGCTGTGCTAATCTATATCCAGTCTCTCCGATTTGATTCTTTACTCTTTTTGGTGATGTAGGAAGAAAAGCTGATTTAATACAGAGAAAAACTGAAAATAAATTAAATTTTTAAAAATACATGCCACTTCTCCTCCTCTCAAGTACAACACAGATATAAAAGTATGTGAAACGACATTGCATTGCTATCCATTCCTAAAGTCTAGTCCACCTTGTCAAGCAAAGGTAAAAGGTTCTTTACATAATGAAGAAAAAGTTGAGGGGTTTTTTGTTTCCTGTTTGGTAATATCTCTCTGTGTTCATTTTGACCTCCAAGACATGGACATTCAGCCATAGTATTCAGAATTTAGGATGAAGAATACCAAGGAAAATGCTACTTATGTGAGTTAGTAGTTTACTCAGCATAACGATGACTGTTAGTAGTAGAATAAACTATTTACTTTCATAATAAGCAGTGGCTGAAATGTCTACATTAGTAATTAGTTTAAAGATATGATTTCTTTGAAGAGAGAATTGGGCATTGCAGTCAGTTCAAAAGAATGTGTTTCAGGAACTAGATAAAAGGTGAACACAATGTATTTCCTAATCTAGGGAGCCATATTGTGGGAAGAATAACAATAAAATTAAAAATTTAGATATATATTCAGAAGAAAAAAATTATTCATCCTTCCTCCCTGTTTTCATGTCTTTAGATAATCATTCATTCTGAACTCTAAAGAAAATGTATTTTCAGATATTCTTATGAATATCTCAGAATGGATAAGCTTAAATTAAAGCAAGTTTCTATCATTGTGGTTACACTGAAATTTTTTGAGATTTTTTTAAGAACCAAGTACATCTAGGTACTTGCTTGAGAAGCACATGTAAAAATTCCATCATAATTCCTCTGACTGGAAATAAAGTTTTCCTTGAACAAAATATTTTTTAGTCTCTAGAGAAAGCTTTATTTTCCTTTAGGTATGCATTAGAAATGATATGATTATGATGCTTACTTGCTTTTTTTCTGAAATCTAGATTGCTAATTAAAACATAATGTAGAGTAATTGTCTTTCAAACTCCTAAATCTTGAGTCCTTGGCTGCCTGAATTTCAAGGAGTACAACAGAGATAAGTAGTTAATTTAATTTTTCCAACTGATTGCTATGATTGTTACTTGAATAAGCTGCAAAATAGGATCAGTTTTGGGGTTACTGGAGAATGAAGTAAAAGGTTATGAAATACTGAAGAGTTATACAAATTTATGCAGGTGGATCTCCTTCACACATACTTTTAAATCCATTTTAAAACAAGATATATAGATGTAAGACATGGGGAAATCCTTTAAGTAAATCTAAAAAGTAAATCTATAGTCTTGCTATCTTCTATTGTCTTTTCATTAATTTCCTACTCCTCTCATTGCCTTTGCCATTGCTTAGACATTGTTACTGTTACATCTGAATCTAAGAGGACTATGACAGCATCTTAATTTTAGGGTAAAAGGGTTATGAACTGTTATAAAATTTAACAGAAATAAAAAGAGGACATTTCTAATTTCCATTTCTCAACTAAAACTTAAAAACATGTATCTTGCTCAAAAATTTAGACATGACTATTAACTACAGGGAGATTTAGTCATGGAGCCTGACTAAAACCAAAGTATGAAACAATAATGAAAAGCCCTGACTCTAAGAGTCTATAAAAGTTGGGAAAATCTTTCCTAAAATCTTCTTTCTACTAGTTTCTCCTTTCATTCCTTATCTCTGTCAAGATGCATGATGATGCATGCTTAATTCTGCCTGCTTTCCAAAATATAAGCCTGTTTCTATAGGAGCGTAACTAGCTAAAGTCAACAGATTTCCATGATGCTTCAGACTTTTTTTAACTTAAGGTCCATATTTATGAGCTTTGCTAAATTTAGATTTTGGTTTTTTCTATAAGATTATGCTCTTTAAATTTGATAGGGAAGATAGAATAGGTCATATCACTGACATGTAATTACAAGTGCACAGTAAAATAGGCAAATTCTTTGATCAATAAGGCTCTTTATCATTATACAGCCTCTTATGTCCACATGCTCATTAGGAAAGTCATGAATTCAAGTCTTTTATGAGAGCTTCATTGGTACAAAGTATGTATGTCAAGAACTAGTATCTCCAATTATCATTCTGATGCAGTCCAGCAGTGTTGGAAATTACTGCCAATCACAAGATTTCTTTTGAACTTCCAGAAAAGCAGGGCTGGAGCAGAGTATACTGCTGCTTTCTGAACTTCACACTAGTTTAGGGACCCTCTTTGCATACTATACAGCGCAAGTCTGGCTCTAGCATGGATAATGGCAGGAAACTTGAAAATCAATTACCTTTACATACAGAACAAGGAAATCCTTTTTATTTCTTATCTAAAGAACCTGGAACACACGGTGTTTAACTGTAATTTAAAAGACATGCAAATCTTGTTAAAGATGCCAAAATGGGAATATATTGCCTATTCTCACTTTTGTAGAGTCACTGTTAGCTGCCTCCCTTGCTCACCTTGTTGTCTATAGCCAGCACACTGCAGGTTTCATATTTCCTGTTGGGCTTAGCTCTTGGGATGTATGCAAATTGAATAGGTCAGTTGTCTGCTTTATGAACTGTGCTTACACTCATGGTGCTAGACGTAAAAATGTCAAAAAATCTCTTTTAAACACATGCCTGGACTTTACCAGCAGAAACCCAGAAGAAACCAGGGGGAAGTAGAAGCCAGTTGCCCTGTGGATGCAGCAGCCCCTTCATCTGCCACTGCCTTCCAGGGAAGCATGTATTTACAGCACTGAATCCATAGCATTAAGTTTGAGGCTATATCTTTTCCCAGCCTGTTTTGGGTTTTGGTGAGGAGGTGGGGCAGAACATACAGTGAATGCCAAATCTGTGGCTTTAGGCTCTGGAAGAAGTGCCTTTTATACCACAGAGAGAAATAGAGTAAGCAGTGAATCAAAAATTTGTGCAGAATGAAGTTGGTCAATGAAAATCTACTTCTTTCTTTCATTCCAGTGAAGGAAGTCCACATTGGATCCACATGTTCTTCCAAGGCTTGCTCAGTCAAGGCTTAGCTCACTCTTTTTTTGTCTGCCTCTTGGGCGTATGTATCCATAACACAAAGGAAAAGTTCTTGGCACTGAAAATACTGTAAAGTAGCAAGGGAAACCAGAGACATCAGAACCAAAAGTTAAAGTGGAGATTTCGCCTGCCCAGGTACCAATGCCAGTGTCTAGTGTCTACGGCTGGCCCTCATCTTCGAAGTGAAAACCATGAGAAATGTCCTGTCAGGCCGGGAAAACCTTGCTGGCTGTCCATCTTAAAAAGAGGCTTCAAGAAGAGTTGTGCGAAACAAGGAATTTATTTACAGTATAATCTTCCACTGGTCAAGTATAACCTTAGGGAAATTCATCTTTATTAAAATAACTATCCTGACACCTGCTATGGAATGGGTAATAGGATTTCCTTTTAAATTCTTGGTTTGTGTTTTGTTAAGTTTTTCAATTACGTAAAGAGTCTTCAAATTGTTTGTTTTTCTAGCTGGATAATCCAATCTCCATTTCTCTGCAAATCAAAGTTTAATCATTTTTATATTCTACAAATATTCACGTCCTACTGCTTGGAGTATACCTGAGCTACTAGAGAAAATTTTAGTGCTGATAGTAAAGACTGAAACAGAAAGATGCACATTTTTATGTGCTTAATTCAAACATGTCACTTGTTCAATAATTTAGAATAAGGGTCTGTGTAGGGAAAAGTAAGTATTATTTATTCTTCTGTGAGAGTCTTTTACAGCCATCACCCTTATGGTGGCTGAGCTCCAGAAATCAATATTTATTTCCAGCATATTTAAGCTTCTTATATAACTAGAACATTAAGTTTATAGAGCTATGTAAAATATCTGATTTTAAGACTGTGACAAGTGTTTAGTGTGATATAAATATATTTGTGGAGTAAATGTTATCCCCTGGTGAAGACATTACATGAAAACAGTTGTGAGAGGTGAATACAACACTGTCCTGGGTTACAATGTATTCTATTGCCATGAGCTGTTGAGACCAGGTATAGCGATGTTCCTTGCCTCCTCCCTCTGGACTATCTCCTGTTAATGGGCCCAACAATGCCTTGCTGTATGACTCAGAGGTAACCCGAACCTGGGCTATCTCCTGTTAATGGCCCCATCAGTGCCTTGCCCCATGAGTCACCATCCCATTGTGAGATGCTCTGCCCAGGGGGAAGGAACCAAGCATTCCCACCAGGATAAAAATCTGGGGCCTGGAACAGCAGAGGCAGACTTACCTACTGGGATCCCAGAGGACAAGATCTACACCGCTGGATCTTCAGAGGAAGACCAAACCCTTCAACAGAACCATCACTCCAGGAGGACTGCAGTCACCATCTCATTGGACTGTTACAACCCTGATTATCAGGGGGTCAGGTTTGTGCTCTGACCTTGTCAGTGGGTTGTTTTTTTTTGCGCTACTGCATTTATTTTATTTTTCCTATTAAATTGTATTTCTGACTTGGACTCTCTCACTAGTTTGCTTTCAAACTGGTACAAACACTTTCTAGAAAAAGACACCCTTTTCTCCAGTTCTGCCATAGAAAATATGAGAGAATTAAGTCCATCACAAAACTTCAGCCATTTCTGCAGAGGTTCATTGAAATCTCAGATTTTATACTTAACATCTGAACTACAATATTTTTTTTTTTAGTCTTTGATGTTATACAGCATGAAGGAGACAGAAATAATGAAACAGAATCTGACTGCTTATAGGTTTGATTGCTCGGACCAGCCATTTTCAAATTGTACCTGGTCTTCTTAAATTGTGTCCATACTTATCTTTAAGGCATGAGTAAATTCAATTAAACTCGTGGATTTTAGATTGGCTGAAAACGGAGACTCCAAATTTCCAGTTTTTATAGCTCTGCGGTACAGTGTTCTTTAAGAGCTGAAGTTCATGATGTAGTTTTATGTGTTGAAGTTGTATCATCTGAATCACACCTAACTTTCAGATGAGTGTAATTCCTCTGAAAGTAGTGCTTTCAGTAGTTAAGCTCTCATTATTTTTTTCCTGTCACTGATATTCTTTTATGTAGTTTTGTTCAGAATTGACCTTTCTCTTTTATTTTTCACTAGGTTAGAATGAAGTGTACGTTTTACAGCCAGGCTTGGACACACAGGACAAGCACATTGCTAGAATCTGATTTTATCTCGTTCAGTAAAATCCTTTTGTTCTTATGTTTCCTGACTATACCAAAGCTCCATCACATTTTATAAATGTGTTGAAGTGTTGTTCTTGTTCTTGATTCTCATTTCTTTTTCCCTAAAGCTCACAATTTCTTTCAAGCATTACTGCCTAATCTCTGGCTTTTACCTTTCTTTTCCCTCTATTAAATAAAAAAAAAGGAAACCAGAAATAAAGAAGAAATGAAATATATATTGCATATGCTATATAAAGAATAATTATGTATTTATTGATATATTGAATTTGATCTAAATTCTAACCAAGCAAACTTCTTAGATCATTTTTCCCTAGCTTTGTGATACTTCCAGATATGTCCTGTTACTACATTCTTCTATATGACCTCATTCTATAAATTTTAAATATGCATCTAACCATATCATAGAAAATTAGTTTTAATGGACTATTTCAGTGAATAACCCTTCTTACTCTTAAAACCTTCTTACTCTTAAAACTCTTTTTGGTCCTGTGTGTCTGATGGCTGTAAAGTTAGAGTTTTCATTTGAACTGTTTTGAAATTTGATGATCTTCTATTCATAGTTTAAGTTGACATGTATTGTTAAATGTGTATATTTCTATGCAGTTTACATTCTATAAACAACAGTAAAGAAGGGCCATTCAAAAGATACAGTAATTTGAGTGCAGTTGGAGTGCTGGCCATTTTTTTTCCGTCTGCTACCCCTCTAAATTTTAGATTAAGTGAGTAAAGTTTCTCCATTTAAAAAACCACTTTCTTGTTTTATCAGGTGTTCCCTGAGGGATTTAAAGGAAAAGGGTGGGAGGGAGAGTGGAAAAATCCCTAAGAGTGTTTTTTATGCAAGAAGGCTTATGGACTATTTTGTTACATTTCCCTGATAATTTGAAAAGATCAGTTGCCATATTAATATACTGATTTTATTTATAGACATAGACTCCTTTAAATTAAGATAGTATTTTTTAAGAAGCAGTTTTTTCTTTAATTATTTTAATTTAGATCTTATTTCAGTTTAAGGCTAAGACCCTTCTAATAGCAGTTAAAGAAAAAATTTGAATGATTATAAAAGGCAGGACACTCTTTCATCAAAGCTCTACTTGAGATGTGCATAAATACATAAATGAGTGAAATATCAGGCCAGAACTCTCACCACAAAACAATATTGCACAGAGTTTTAGGGTAGGGAAATTTAGTTAAATATTAAAAGGTTCTCTTGCTCATGCTAAATATAATTTTCACAGGATGCTCATTAGTCTAAGATACATTGTAAAAGATGTTGTTTTCTAATTCTAATTGCTAATCTCTCCAAAAGAAAACATTTTCATAGATGGGGTACTTTCTCAATTAAAAATAAAACTCTGTTTAATGAAAGTCATTGCTGAGCTGCACCAGAAGTTGACATGGAGATGACTTTTGAATTAAAAAGTGGGTGCATAGGCATTTCACTTTTGAAAGTAATTCCTCAATTTTTCTTGAGACAGCATGAGGTTTCTCTGTCCTTCTGAAATCTCTGGGCTTTGAAGAGACATGTGCTCTGTGAGCTAAAAATTTCTCTGTGGATTTTCTGTCAATCCCTATGAATTTGTTAGGTTTATAATGATTTTTCCCAATCTCCTCCCCCAGTGGCAATCTTCTTTTAGTTTTTTCAAGAGGTTTTTCTTTCAAGAAATTGTACAAAATTAGGGAAGGAATGATCTTTACACTGGTAAACTCTGCCTGAGAAGAACAGTGATAACAATGATAATAATAACAATGATAATAATAAAAAAAAATTCAAATTTCATTTTCATTGTGGACAAGAAATACATCAAGGTTATGTAATCAAGAGATGTCATTCATGTTTTATACTCTCATTTGCATTGATATTAATTTAATTGTTACCACAATTAAGGATAACATTACTATCATGGGAGTAAAGGATGTTGAGGCACAAGGATAACTAAAAATTTAATCACAAAAGCAAGACAAAACTAAGACAAATGAGAAGAAAAATTGATATGTGATTACAAACTCATAAAATTGGTTTGATCATGCCCTGCTAAGGAATCAGTAACCGTAAAGATCAACCTAGGCAACTTAACTACCTGGAAATAATTATTTAATAATTATAATTTCTTGGGACATGACAGGACTAGGTGGGACGAAGGCAACCATACACAATGGAGAAGGTGCCTGCTACTTTTCAAAGTACTTTTAGCTTGGTACAAGTACTGAAAAATGTAAAGCTTGAGATATTGCAGGCTTTTGGAACTAAATATACAATATATTATATGATTTTTTAAATTCCTATTAGGAACAAAGGGACATTTAGGGCAACTGGTGAGGGGTATAGAGAGTTAAGTCCTATGAGGAAAAGCTGAGGGTTCTGGGGGTGTTTATCCTTGAGAAAAGGAGGCTCAGGGGAGACCTTATCACTCTCTACAAATCCCTGAAAAGTATTTGTGGCCTGGTGGGGATCAGTCTCCTCTCCCAGGTTTCAGGTCACAGGACAAGAGGAAACGAGCTCAAGCTGCACTGGGGGAGGTTCAGGTTGGGCATCAGGAAGAATTTCTTCACTGAAACGGTGTTTAAGCATTAGAATGGGCTGCCCAGGGAAGTGGTGAAGTTATCCCTGCAAGTCTTCAAGAAACGACTGGATGTGGGACTTCTTGTTACGGTTTAGTTGACCTGGTAGTGTTTGGTCAAAGCTTGGACTCAATGACCTTGGACATCTCTTCCAGCCTTAATGATTCTGTGAATCTATGACTCTATGACTCTACGATTCTACCAATAGAAAGAAGCAGGCAACTACTTCCTTACAACTGTTTGGACCAAATTTATCTGAAAAGCTATGTGAAAGGTGCTGTGAGAGGTATGCAATGAGCCACATACAGTAAAGATGATGAGGCCATGATAATGTCACTGCTCAGGGGCAGTTATCAGACAGCTGGGGCTCCCAGAAGCCCTTCCTTCAGGACGCAGCCCCCTGAACAAGTACTACTGAGTGAAAAATTAGAGCTTTCCTGTCAGCTTCTAGTTGTGAAGGAAAGACCTTGATAGCAGAAATGGCAGCAATTCAGCTGGTGGTCAACAGCCTTGAGTGCCTTGAACAAAAGGGATGTAGTATTTTCATTAGTATCTAGCCTGAGGTGCTGTTTGGCATAAATTAATTCAAATAGTTATTTATATATTTTTGTTCTTTGTGCTTTAATATCATTCAAGCATTTTTTCTTGCCTCTCCCATTTCTCTTTGCCAAAAAAGGGACAGGCAAGTTGAAGAACCAGCTACCTTGCTTAACTGCCTGATCATCTCTTGCTGGTTCTCCTGCCAATAAAAACCAGTGCCCCAGAGCACCTTTTTGGTTTGACTTATGTGTTTGAAAGTCTCTTTTGGAGGAACAGTGAAGAGATAACCTAATTAAATCTGCTGCCTCTAACAACACATACAAGCAAATAATGATAGTTTGATTTTTGCAGTCAGATTGTTTTTCAGAACTCACACTACTGATGTATGATGTGTGTGACATTTTTCAGAAACCTAGTTGGTACAACTCTGTTTTCACGAATTCCTTGGATTTCAGTGGGAATTGATACAGGCTCTGGTTTTGTATCTGTAAACTAAGCACTTCATATCAGTGAAGGGCTGCCTGCATGGAAATCCTTTCTGACATTTTTATAGCCATCTTCTAAACAGAACATTAAAACAGAGCATTTTGAGATTTTACTGTCACAGTGTTATTTTACAGAACAAAGTCATTTCCTGATTAAAATGAGTGTGATTGCACTTCTGTGCATTATGTTCCATTGTACTAGCTTGTGCTTTTAAAATGCAAGTATTTCAAAGAAATTACTGATTTTTAGACAAATTTCACTCTTCTAGATCATTACATAAACTTGCATTGCTCTGAAAAGGTCATTCTTATGAATGTCCACTTACCATGATAAGTTTCTGAAGTAACTCAGTGTTGCTAATTTATTTACACACTTAATTCTCATATTATCTCTTTGATTTCACAGACAAGTATGTCAGTTCATTATAGCAATAAATAATTCGGTAAACAAAAGAGATAAAAATCTTTTTAACACATTTGCATAGAGAATAGGAAGGACAGCCTGTGACCATCTTTGAAGACAGCAATTTTCTGATTTAGATAGATCAATCAGTTTAGATAGATTTTAAGAAGTGAATATTACTAAGTTAAATGCAGTTTTCTGATTCAGATATGTGGCATAAGGACACAGAAAGAATGTAGAATGACTATATTAAAAGAATGATGATCTACATCAGCCAGTAACTTATTTTATATGTATTTAATCCCAATTTATCAATTGCAATTAAGAATTAGTAGCTCGTCTTCTAAAATATAAATGATGTAGTCTCAATTGCTAGTATTTCACTTTACATACAGATCTTCAGTTGCACTGAAATGTTACATCCCATTGATTTTACTTTTTTATTTGTGATTATTTTATCTGTTCAAGCAGAAAAATTCAGTCAGCAACGTCCTTATTTGAGGGTGAAAAATGAAAATGACAATGAAAGAAAACTCACTACAAGCAGAAATTTAAATAAAAATACTGAATTTTAATTAATTGATAATTTCTATTCAAAATGCTAGATAATGTCACTCAGCCTATCAGAATACGTTCCTTTGTGTAGAGGAACTAGGCAGTCTCTTTTTATTTTTGTTATATAAGTTTTGAATTTCCTTTCATGTTACGGTTAATTCCACATGAAAAAGAATTTAGAAATTCTCTTTCCTCCTTTCTTGATCGTAGACCTAGTATGTTTTAACATAATCATTGAATTAATTTCTTCCAATATAAGTCTGCAACTGTTTTGCAATCTCCCTTCTCCTTTAATCCATACTCTTCAACTTAAAAGCAATACATATTTAGGTTTCTATTTTAAATTTTAAAATATTTCTCAAATATGCTTCTATACCTGATTTAATAAAAATCTGGATCTGCAAGGGACTGTGCAAGGTCACATAATTGAATGAATACAAATAAGAGATTTGTAGTACACTGGAAGTGCTTAGGAAGCCTTAAAAATTTTTGATGTGGCTTTTCATTATTTATTTAATTAATACAAAGCTTATTAATTTTTTCTTAATGTTTTTTGTACCTTCCCTATTCCCAAGCAACTATTATTTCATAAATTCTCACTTTATTTGGATTTTTTTGTTTATTAATTTTTGGGGGGAAAAGTCTTTGCAATTAGAAAAGATCTCTTAGGACAGAAAGCAAAGCCCTGCCAATATAGAACTGTAACATAGAATATAGTCTCCTGTGCTTCACCCATTTAATTTTAATTGTTTTGAGGAAGATCTAGCACATTGTAGAATGCTCCCAAGAGAAAAAAGTGAAAATACCTTTTCTCACTTACAGTAAGTCATTCTTCAAATTCAGATTACATTGTCCTTTTCTCAATTTGATCTCATTATTTCCAGATATATCCCATTTGTATTTTTAAATAATTACTCTTGCCCCTTGGTGTTTACCTTCTCATTGCTTTGACAGATATATCTCCTCCCTTTTCCCCCCATTTAATTGTTGGTTAGTCAAGCTGTACATATTTAATCTTTCTAAGCTTTTCTTATGCATCATCCCTTCCAACCCATTAAGCAGGTTCCCCCTCTTTGCTCTGATCCTTTCAGTGTGTCAAAGCACAAAAGTTGGAGCTGATTGCACTTGTTAAGTGTTCTCCAGTTCAAATTTGAAAGGATAATCTGATCTTTGTTGACTTGCAAAGAAATGCCGTCCCTTGTTTATGCTACGGTCCAGTTTCTACACTCTGTGACAATGCAAAAATATCTTCATAGGGATGCTGATTTCCTTGCTGCTACTGTGAAACAGCTTAAGGCACCAAGGCTCTGGCTGATGTTTTATCAACTTAATTTTAAAAAAATCCAAACTTGAAAATTCAAGTTTTCATGAGTATTTTTTCTTGTGGTATAGATACCTGTGCCTATGGAGGGGTTAATATCATGAAAGGGCCAGCAAGAATGGAAATATTTTCATGCTGTTGCTTGAGAACTTGCCACATTTGAAAGGACATGGTGAGACTAAATGCACATAAGGTTATGAGGATAAAGTGTAATGACTTGGCCCAGAAATCAGTGTTAATCTCCAGTCATGAGCTGCAAAAGGGATTCTGACACACAGATTACAGCAGAAAACACAGCATTATGCTAGTACAGCTTGTGACGAGAAAGATTTCTGAAAATATCAGAATTACCAGACTGATGGTATTTGCCAACACCACAGCCTCTGTGAATTTTTTCTGATGCTGTTTTTACAGTTATATGGCCTTCACTTAAAAAGTCCGAATTAAGTTGGTAGGGTATATCTGACTTACTATCTGTTGGTAGGGTTTATCTGAAACCACAGCTTTACTGGCAGGTGATATTTCAGCTCAGAAACAGATGAGCAGCTCTTGCTGTTTCTCTGATGCCAAGGGCTTCTTATGCAATCTAAATAAATTACTGAGAATGGCTCTCTAAATCAGGAATTTGTATTGACCAGGCTTGAAAAAAGTAACATGTGAAAGACCCAAGCTGGGAAGAAGATGGGAGATGAATTTGTCTCACTAAATCAAACAAATAAAACAAATGAAAAAAACCCCACAGGGTAAATGCATTTGTAACTAACCATAGAGATTGTTATATCCATTTTCCTGTGCTTATAGGCATATTTCAATTTCTAAAGAGATCTCTCATGTTTACTGGAGTGGCTTGATTTCAAAGAGGGAAAAAAATCCCAAACTCTAAAACTATAATTACAGATAGAAATGTAATGTTCTTAAATCTGTATATATATCAATATAATTTTAAATTAATATGAACAAAAATACTTATATCAACATATTTTCTTCTATTGCTGCTTGAACATCTTGATGAAAGCTTTAGCCAAATGTCTGTTTGTAGACTCTGATACCCTACCATCATTACTGTTTAATGTTTAAAAAAAGTCATTAAAACAACTGTATTCACATTTAAATCAGGTCTAAACATTCAATTTTAGTCCAAAACATTTAAGTAGCCCCAAAATGCATAAATAAAAAAGAGAAGGAAAAAACAAGAATACTCTATCCAATGGGTTAATAAAATCTCTTTTAAAATATGGTGCTTCTGTGAAAAAAAGAACACAAAATTAATGTCCTGGATGTACCTTATCAAATATACTAGCTTGCCTGTGGATCTTAGTTTTTGAGATGGCTTAATTCTGAATCTTTTCTTAATTTCTCTTTTAAATATTGCTCGGACTCTGGTTTAATTTCCACTTGACTCTCTTTGCTCACTAACTCCTTAAGCTTTCTACTTCTGACAGATTACAAGGGTATCATTAAGTAATGCAAGTTCATGTCTTATTAGTAGACAATCCTGTTGACCTTCATTTCCCCATGTCCCATCTTGCATCCCATTTTAATGCTGGCAGTCTCATTTTCACTTTATCTAGGCTTTTACCTCTGCACTTATAAAACAAGCACAGAACACCACGAGTGCCCTGGTGCCCTGATCTCACCTTGGAACTGTGGCTTTTCAAGGCGGGCTAAGGGGTAATGATCATCAGTGTTTTTATTCTTCTATTATTTATATTTGCATGTTGTTGTTTTAGTGGAAATTACTCCTTTCTTTCTGAAAAGGCTGCAAAGTGTAAAGGCATAGGGAGTTTGTGCTTTCATTGTCATTAACTCCGGTGAGTCAAGACGTAAGAATTATTTTTAAAGTCTCACCATTCCTCAGTCTTATCACCTGGTCCATTCCCTGGCTTTGGTATTGAAGTTCCCGTGTGGAACTAATACGGTCACACATACATTAACCTGTGACGTTAATACTTGATGGCAGTAGTTAGCTGAAGCTTCTCTCTGGTGTTTCTCCTTCTGTGCACAGCTCACTTTGACCTGGCTTTAATATGCATGATTTGATTGACCCCTGGCCAGTAATGAGTAAAGCCCTGAAACAAATAAGGTCTGGTAATGATACTAATCACCCTCTAAATCTCTGTAAAACAAGCTGGTATGAATAGGACACAGGGAATTTAATGCCAGTAACTTTGTTTTATAGGCAGAAGGGTATTAAGCAAGCTTTTGCAAAGTACATGTTGTACTGCCCTTTTGTTTCAAGCCAAAGAAGGAAGCAAAGGCATCATCTGTCATAGGGGTGAAAAACTGCCAGGTATCTCAAAACCTCATCTTTCATCTTCAGCAAGGAAAACTGAAATTAACACTGCTGATATGAAGGCAGGTATAAAATCATATGAGTTCAAGATGTGGATCTAGATATAGACATTCACCTTAAAATATGAAAAAGGAGGAAAGTGGAATTCTTCAGCTGGGAAAATCTTAGTAGTTCTATATTTATGAAAAGCAGCATCATAACTGTAAAGCACAGGGGAAAAATAATTCCACATACTGTATTGAAATGTCCCTTTTCAATGTCAAATTCACTTGCATTAGGATATTTTAATGGAGATACTTATTATACCTCTTTTGAAATCTTTGTTCAGCCAGCCAGTATAAATAAGATGAAGCATTTGTGTTTCTGAGTTAAAGAACATTGCCTGTAGTATGTCTTAAAAGTTGTAAATAGTCATGAGCCATTACCAATTGTTTAGTCAATACCACATATAAATTTCCGCCTTTTATTATGTACAGCACATCTATTCAAAGATGCTTACACAAAGTACGGTATTTCACAATTATTTTATTTCGTTTTTTAAATACTGTCTCTAAAATACCTTCTGATAATATGTAAGCTTTACATACCTGGACACTTGTGAAACTTAGCTTTCTACCTAGCCTAATTGTATTCCTCCGAAGTAAAGTTTTCCATCAAGTGTTTCCCATCTGTTCTACTTGTCTGGAAATAGACATCCTGAAATATGAAGCAGCTTAGTGGGTGCAGGATTTTTACACACTGTATGTGTCATTCCTGAGTTACCGACAACCACTTGAGGACTGAGGTCCAGAAAGACCAAAAGCTTGGTCCCAATCAAGTGTGCATTGTTTCCTTGGTGGCAGAAAAGATACAGTAATTTTGTTCTTTCCTGTGATATGTATTTGAATAGTCACTTCTGTATGACATGGAAGTGGGTTTTTCTCATTGTACTGAAACGGATCAACTGTGTAACAAGAATTGTGTTATGATCTGGAACAGGCTTTACAAAAGGTGAAGAAAAGAGTGTTACAGTGAGGACTGATTTGAGGTGTTTTTAATATATCCATCCTCTCCTTCAAATGGGACCTTTTTTTGTGTTACATCTAGTAATTACTGGATTAATGAAATCCATTGTAAGGCAGACAAATTCATCATGAGTAAATTTCTCTGAGGTCTGACCTTTTTGTAAAAAGTTGACTACTGATAGCATTGGGACACCTGATGTGACAGAACAGTTTTGGAATGATGTGACATAGGCTGTTATTTCCTTGTTTACTAGACATAGCAATCAATAAATATGAGGTTTATTCAATTTCTAAAAAATATATTCCTTAAAAAAACCCAAAAAAACAACAGGTAATCTAGGTAATATCAAGTAATCCAAATTAAGATTTCCTAGATCTTTACTCTAGAGAAATCTATAGTTTTATATCATTCAAAGATCTCTCACAAGCTTGAAATCATCTGAACAATTTATCCTTAATATGCTTTTATCAAATATAAACAATATTAAATGAACTGCTAATTTTTTTCCTGAATTGTGAAATATGGTGTGGAACTTAACTCACAATAATTAAACAATAAATAGCATCTTTTCTTCAGTGAAGTAATTTAATTTTACCAGCACATCAAAAAATTATTTTCTCTAACATAAAATTATTTTCGCTCTAAGATACTCCCTTAGCAATCATGTTTGACTTTGTCCACAAAAGAATAGGTTGATATCAGGTATAAAAACCTAATTTGTGTTGTGCCAATGAATATCTGTAGGTTTAGGTATTGAAGATGGCCCCCACCCCTCTCTAGGTGGGGACGTTTTTGGATAGAGGCTCTGAAAAAAAGGCTGCAGAAAGGGAACTAGGATCTTCCAGCTTTTTCAGATTATGTGCATCTGCAGCAGGCAGGCTCCAAAAATGTGTCTCTGGACATACAGAAAGAAAGACAGGTTTAATTAGCAATAGAAATGATGAAGTCCTTTGAAAATTTTTGGTGATTAGCTTGTATGGATAAAGTTGTCATTCTTCTCTTGCCTATGGGACACTGGTCTACAACTGGGTCCCTGTGCAGCTTTGCAGAAACTAAAAAGGCAGCAAAGGGAGAACACTTCTTTTTGCCAACCCACTGTTAATAGAAATAGAAACCCTAGTCAAAGTAAGATTATGAAGAAAGTTATTAAAAATAAATGTAAAAAAAAAATAAAAAAGCAAGGAATATGTGGTTCTTTGTTATTCCTAGGGATGAGAACATGGTAACTTATGTCCCAAAGAAGACAGAAGCATCAGAATAGTGAGATTAGTTTATAATTTTTTGATGGTAAAGGACTGACCAAAGAAGATATACAGAGCAAGCAGTATCATCAGAAGATCTCAGTGCTTATTTGCATGGAGAAATGGGATGCTGACTGTAGTTGCACTTTAATTATTTCTGACAGCAGGGAAAACTAAAAAGAGGGATATCAGAATCCTATGAAAGAGGGAGCAGGGATGTTGATGTTACTATACTGTCTTTGGTATGTACTGTAGGGTGGAATTCAGACCACTGCTTCTAAATATCAGAGTAGTTATTGATATGGCAATTGGTACAGTATTATTTTCTATTGTATTACCCTGTAGTTATTCAGAAGGATTGAACAAGTCTACCTAGACATCCCCTCAGGGGCTACAAATATAATACTGAACTGCTGGATAAGATGAAGTCAAAATCAACAGCCCTTCTGTTCTGCTTCATTCAAGAAGCTCGATTGTTGAATGTTGCTCTTCGAATTATTTTTTCTTCTCTCATTGTGGCAAGGAAAAAATCAAACAAAATAATTAAAATTTGATCCAGCCCTTATCTATTTTCCCCTAACTGAGTATAGCTGCCTTTTAGCAAGTAAATAATCCTTCCTGCCTTGTAGCTGTTGTTACTTTAAATTAATCATTTTACTTGACTGACAAACTAACACACATCTTTTTTTAGGACATAACTCATAACTGCGTCCTTCACTTACAAAACATAATTATGTGATCATGTTGGAAACTCCAGGAAAAATGTTAGCCCAAGAGTTGAGCCTGACTGTTAAACAAAACCCAGACTTTCAATATTATAACCTCTGAGCAAAAATTAGCATGCCAGTTCCCTAGGCAATCAAAGCACACACAAAGCACAAAGGATCAGGATTTCATCCTAACAGATGTGTTATTGAGAAAATGGCCACTTTTGGCTTTGTGATTATTTGCTCAGATGTTTAATCTTCACACGACAACACAACTTGAAGAAACTAGCTGCAAAGCTGTTTACATGTGCCTGAAGCCAAGAGCATGATGTGCACTCACTGAGCTGAGTGAAACAGTGGCCAGCTGAACACAGTGCCCTGACAGTGGGGCAGCAACCAGAGGTCAGGTTCAGCACATGGATCTCCTCATGCCAAAGGAGCCAGACCTAGTCAAAGAGCCTGCTCTTCCCCATGCAGCATGGCACAGGAGCTCTGCACGAACCAGCTCCAGCCCTGAGCCACGCTCTTCCAGCTCTATTGCTTTTGGTCCAGGCATTAGATTAACCACGAGTAGATCAGTGAGGTGATGTGGGATGGAAGAGCTCCCTGAAAAACCTGGGTTTCAGAGCAGAGCCTCTTCCTTTGAGGTGTGACACTTCTGGAGCCAAATCTGCCTTCAGCTCCCCTTTGGAAACCAGATGTTGGAAGGAATATTTTTCAAGCATTTCACATTTCCAAGATAACTACCCTGCTTAATCATACTGTGATAGCATTTATTAAGTGTGCCACCCTGAGAATCTGCAAATGATGAAAGGACAGGGTTTGGCACTGGTGCCAGGTTGGTGAGCTTCAGCCAATGCCAGTAGAAGGAGCAGGACTACTTGTATGAAATGTGCCTCTACATTAAAACTGGCTGTGTTACTACACTTTTTTTCCTAATAGCTGGCAAGTTCCTTTTTTTTATAAACCATTTAGACACACCAGCTCAGGTCATTTCAAGGCTGGGAATTAATTTTCATGTTCCCTTCATATAGCCATGCCCTTAGAGACAGGTCCTTCCTTCTCATCTGCCTTCCACTCTGATATGGTATCAGGTTAGGAGGGTTGGAATGGTTCCTTTATTTAAAAATTCTATTTATTCACACATTGGGACACCTGGAACATAAATACCAGGATGGACTTGTCACCAGAAGGAGGTTGGTGTAGCCCCACCTCTCAATATAGACACAGTGTGCAGTAGCTTTAGCAAATAAATCAGTGACAATGCTAACACAAAAATGCAGTCTTGCCATTTGCACAACAATGGTTAATCTGCAAATTTTTAATTACCTGAGTTGGCCTCCAGTAACTGTACACTTAAAAAATACTGTGGAATAAAACATGCATCTCAGAATTAAGCATTACCTCCACAAATTCTAAAGGGTTGCCTTCAGTTTAGGAGACAAGCAGCACAAATCACAGCAATGAGATATGCTTGCAAACATGTAAAGCAATGTAGGTAATAAATACATGGAGCATTTATACATAATTTACTGTTAGGTGATTAAATATCAGTGCAAATGTTTCTTGAAGTAGCTCCTAAATATTTTAACCTTTATTTATGTTTGATACATATCTCTGTGTAAAACGCTGGGCTTAATTCTTTTGGTCTACTCACGTTTATTTTGTTACTTTTATTTCTGATTTACTCCAAAATTATGGAGAGGGGTGGTTCAGGTCCTTCATATCTGGGAACAGTAGTACATCTCAAAGACACTTCAGAAATACCAGGATGAATGGCTTCCAGAAACAGATGTAGTAACTTGAAGGAAATAGTGACTACCTGTACTACCATAGTTTGGTACGTTTTCAGCTGTTTCATAAAATTCACAGAAAATTTCTTAGTAACAGATTTTCACGTGTAGTCTGTGTATTAAATTTGGACTCAGAACTATTGCAGTCAAGTAGCTTGGGTTTCAATTCATTCACATTTCCAAATTCCAGCAAAGATATTCCTGCAAATTGTCCAGATGCCTCAGAGACAGGGGTTACATTTCCTGGTGATTATGGTGCATGAAGGCAAGTGATAGAAAGGGCAAGAGTGTATGGACAGAAAAGATCAATGTTTAACTCTGGCAAGTACAAACACTGTGAAATTTAAGAAAGACAACTATGTGGAGAAATATCTGGCAAAAAACATCTTAAATCTATACAGAAAATTATGTTTGGATCTTAGATCATTACAAATCCAACTGCTGATTGCAGGATATTACATCATGGAAACTCACCTGTTTGATGGAGAATAGGTGTCCTTGTGCATGAGGGCTTATGCCAACAAACTGGGAGTCCAGCCAAGATGACAGAACAGAAAAATGAGGTATCAGCTTTGCAGCACCCATACGGCATCATGGCAGAATACCAGAGTTTCAAAATATTCCAAGTTTGATCTGTATAAGTGATTTCATGTAATGTCATTTTTTTCCCAGTTAGTGGAAATTATGTATTTAAAAGAACAATCTATTCACTGACAGGTAATTCCTTTTTATGAAAATTCAAGCTGGAATACTTTGAGCAAGTCCTAGGTATATTTTTTATCCAACAGTACTTCTATAAAATTGTTTTTAATCCAGTAATCTGCTAATGTAATTTCAAATTAATTTTAAAAAATGTGATAGAATCCATCACATTTTAAGAAGAAAGGAAAATTTCTTTTGCCATCTAAAGGTGAAACAGATAATTTATCATGAAAATTTGTTTATAAAATCATCAAAAGGAAAATTCTCCGTCTGCCATATTTTCTTCTCAACTCCACCAACAGAGGGAACAGATTTAGGGTTTTCTTTAGCTTAATGAGAACTCTAATTAATGGTGGCAAATATAGCAATTGCTATGCGAAAAAAATATAGTACAAGCATGTTTAATTGTTATTCTGTTTTGGTAATCATTTATCTTTCCCCAAACTTAAAGCTTTGCAGAGTTACTGAATGGGTTTCATCTAAATTCTGTAATTTCCCATTTTATATATTGTTCATTAATTTCAGTGAACACTGGATGAAGGAATATTACTATCTGCATCTCAAAAAAACCCCAAAAAGTCCTACTCTGAGAAAAGTTGTTCCGTATGGAAACTAAGTATTTCTATATCAGTGGTTTTTATTTGGGTGAAATATTCAATAGTATGAAATAATGTGAGTCTGGAAAAAGTCTTGAGAGCACCCATTATCTTCAAAATTTAAAAACTGATGCACTTCTTTGGTCACACATTGTAATAAGGAAAAGTTTATTTTAAATTTTTAGGGGTGATGTAATAAGAGAATGCTCCTAAATTCTTTGCGAGGTATTTAATTCTAGTAAAAAGACATTGGGAATTAATTTAAGTGTTTTCCTATCCATTTTTTTTTTTTTAATTTTTTTTTATACACACACACAGAGGTTTGCACATATATACATAGGAAAATGAGCAAAATATTTATATGCTTGTAAATATATGTAAATAATACAAAACCACACATGAGGTTTTTGCATATATTTTCAGGGTGAGACTTACTGATTCTGCAGAGACAGTCATCTCTCTAAAAAACACCTTCTGCTCTCCACCACAAGAGAGTGCAGTGACTTGTCTGCCAGACTTGTGTAGCCTGTGTCTCTGACCTATTATCGTTCCTGTGCACAAAGAAAAGGTAGGAAAACTCAATTTTCTGCACTTCGCTATTCTTGCAAGCAATTAATATAATGTATGGCTTACATACTAATGCACAGAAGTAAGTATGTAGCAGAAATGATGGTGCTTACTTATAATCAAAGGCTAAAGGCAGTATGAACCTAAACCAAAAAGCCTGTGAACCACTGCTGTGTTTTCACTACATTAATAAAAAAAGCAGGGGAGAAAAAAATTAATCCCCTTTTTATTTTTTTTCCATCTAGTTGCTCTACTGATTTATTTTAAGGCAAATATTAGAATTATAGTTTTAAAGAAGGTACATCCTTTACTATTTAATTTTTTTTTTTAGTTATGCTCCACTCCAGATGTGTGTTGGCTCATAGCCCACTCCCCCCCTCAACACCCTGGAAGTTTGAAGAGCAAGGAAACCTCTCCATTTCAATCTAAACAGTACTTATGTATTAAGTCAGAGATCTCTTGCCCATAAAACTTAGAAGTGTTTTTTCCTGCATATTTTCACCTTCTCCATGTCAATGTATTTAGATACATCTTTATTATAGTAGCAGTGTTCTGGTCATGACCTGCTACTGTTTGTGTTGCACAACAGCTTTCCTTAGCTGCTGTTTAGTCTTGGAAACCTTTATCATTCAGGCTGAAAATTCTATTTATTCTCTACCTGGGCTGAACTTCAGGGGCAGGTTTGGGCAAAAGCATTTGGGCCATTTGTCAATGAGGAGATGGTGAATACACAAACAACTCTTTTAATTGCAAAATTATTGCTTCTGACCAGTTCAATTTTTTTGGTTTTGTTGGTTTTTTTGTCTTTTGTTTAATCTGAAATGCAACACTTTAGAAGTAATTTTCTTTTGCCAGTTGCTAGTGTGTATACCCTGAATTGAATTCCTGAGGTTTACTGCAGTTTTCTATACTTCATACTACTTTTACAGTGCAAATTCATATACATTTAGCTGTGAGGGAAAGAACTGGGAGGGGAAGGTCTTGTCAGAAAAGCAATGAAACAAAACTTAGGATACTTGGATTTAGTTTCTAACACAGCTGTGCCTGTCTTTAATGGTCAAGCTCCTTAGGGACAGATCTTTCAAAAGCACCTGAAGGCTTTCCAAGTGCAACTCGCTTTCTGGAAAACAAAAGTCACAGTGTTCTTCTCACAGCATACTTTCAAGGTATATTGGGTATCTCCCAAGGAAGAGGAGCATGTAATAGATTCTCACAAATTCCACAGAAATTATTTTGTAAGAACAGAGATGATAATTCTTCCTTTCTTTCTTCTATCTTGTTACTTTGTGAAAGAAGCTGCATTTTATTGTGTTTGCTTAGTACAATGAAGCTGGGAGCTGAATAGCAGTCTGCGGAATAGTGATGGTGACACTATGAACAAATTTATACTTCCTATGCTGTCCATCTCACAGTCTGAAGGAACAGGGTCACAAATGGTAAACTGGTCAAGGGCACCAACTGTCACAGGAGGAATAGACAGCTGAGTATTTACACAGACCACTGAAACTCAGCCAATTAAATAAATATAAGGGGCTACATTAATTATGGACTTGATTTAAATCATGAGCTTAAAGTTCCAGTTAGGAAAACATTTGAAAGCATGCTTAAGTCCCATCACAGGCCATAACTGCATTTCAGCTTTTCACTAGAACTTCATCTGGCATTTAAAATTAAACATGGATTAATTATTCTATAAAATTCTTTATCTCCCAAAGTCAATCTTTCAGTAACTTGTGGGTATCTGAAAGCAGTTTCATATCTGTACACTGTACAATTGTCACTTCAATAGTCATTGCCAGATCCATTTCTGTATGTATACCCATGTGAAGAAATATTTTAATATTCATGTTACTGAGAAAATAGTGTTATAGATGCAAACTAAAACCCAGATGAGATTGTCCTAAGTTATTTACATACTTTATACTGCAGAGTATGAGTATAGAAAATTACATTTCTAGTGATAAAAGATAACACAGATTATTAATTATTGATTTTTTTCTTCATACCAGGAATTTAAACTTAATTCTGATTAGTCCTGATTTTGCCTAGTAATTAATGGAAATGATACTGTAGGTCCACAGGTATTAGATCTTGCTGTTCTATATGCTTGTCTTCTGAAATCGGTTTGTGCTGTTGCATATGCATTACTAAAATCTTTATTCAGGGATTTCCAGACATTTTCAAGGATAATGGTGGGGCAACAGTTTCTAAGTGTTAACGGAGTGTCATCTGGCTTTGCATTATTTCCATGATTGAAATACCTCTGGCACCTTTGGATCAATTGTCAATGAATTCAGACAATAGTTTGGTGGAGGGGAGGGGGGAATATAACGCTAAGAGATATTTATGAAAATTCAAAACAAGATATCAGAAATCTCCTACATTTATCTCACATATTGTACTCCAAACAGTTAATTATATTAAGATGATTAAAGTAACTATTCAGATATATGTATGCAAGCAACATAATTTTCTCATCCAATTAATGCAACCAGGAGTGATGTTTCTCATGGTGTTATTTTCTATTTTGCTTAAGGTTGCTTAAGGTAAGCAGTCTTAATCTTTTATGTTTAAGAAAACACTGAGTTAATATGTAGAATTCTCTTATTTAAAATGTGTGACATGCTGGTTTTCCTTCTGGATCAAGCAACCGGATTCAGGGGAAGGACACCATCGGCAGAAAGTGTTACTGACAGAGTATTATGTGCTGTGGGTACTGTAAAAAGGCACCCCAGGAAGCACTGCCAGTCCTGCATTTCTCCACACATCCAGTGGATATGTAAAGGGATTCAAAGGCGTCTTTTATGCCACAGGAGGTGGATCGGGGGAGAGAGGACTGAGGTCCTGCTCCTGGTCACTGTGAAGCTGGGGCCCTTGGTAGGGATGTGTGAAGACTGTCACATCACAGGGTACCAGCCCATTCAAAATGGCTTTTTATAACAACTTTTGCAGACATATCTTACACTGGTAGCTAGACAGATTTCTTTGGTCTTGTAAAAAATCACATCTGGTTCAGGGGGATCACTGTGACCTGTTCAAGTACAGGTTAGAAAAATCTGATTTTTGGCAGGTGTATGATGGGGGCAGGAGGCCTCCAAGTGGATTAAGTTGATAAGACTTGGATGGCTATGTTTGTCCCAAATCAGTCCACTGGGAAAATTATAATCCTTGTAAAGTGACTTCCTTGAAACCATCACTTGTATTTCCCGCTCTCGGTGAATTCCCTATTTGTCTCTCTCAGTATTGCCTCTCCCTGAAAAAGCTGCTTACTTTCAGATAAATTTTCAAGCTCTCTTCATTCTTCCAAATGACTCATATCTCTCCCAGTCTCTCCTCCTGAACAGAATAATAGGAGCCTTCTTGCTGTCATTTATCTCTGTGAACACCCTGAATTATAATAGTCAAGCAAATAAGATTCAAACAAATGTTTTAAATATGGGGTTTTTGGTCTATTACATTTGCATATGATGAAATTATACGACCTTCATGATAGTTCCAAATGAAGTGTACAAAGTGGAATTGGTATAAAAGAGAAACTTTTCAAAGATGATTTCCATCACTGGATATAACCAGACCTATTATTTTTCTCCTGCAAATGGCTCCCAAGTTGGCCAAAATTACAAATGGATTCTTTAAGGAACATAATTGGAGAGTGCTTTCAGATTTGGTTGTTTCTGAGGAAGTTTTGCACCTTTAATTCATTCTTTATAATAATGGGGTAGTTCCTCACTGTGTCATTATAAATTATGATAGAGATCCAGCTGAGTCCTTGGAATTGAGTGTAAATTTAGTATTAACGTTTCTTGGGAATGTAGAACTTAATGAATAGGAAATTTATAAACGATTGTATTCTACCGAAGCAATCTGCTTGTAAGCTCTTTGTTCTGAATCCCATCCCTTGTGCACAGCCTCAAAAAATCCTTTGGGAGTGATGAGTAATGCACCAGAGTGAACAGAAGATGGATTTGGAGAGAAGTCAAGATGTTTCTGATCACTTTGGAAAGAGACAATGTCATTATACTAAGTGAACACCAAAGTGAGCTATGGGGTGGAAATTGCAAGATAAAGCTGAGGGGGTTATTTTTAGTCCATCATCCACATGCTTTAGACCCTTTAGGAAGACCATGCTAGTTTTACAGAATGTTGTATTTAAAATAAATATATTAATAGGAGACATTAAAAATCACTGTGGCTTTAGGTAATGTTTTTAATGTTCAGATCTATTTGACACATCTGTCTGGAGCCATGGGAAAATTGCAAATTAAAAAGATCCACAAGATAAGCACACACCAGTGTCTGAGGGAGACTAGTCATTTGGGTAGGCCCTTTTTTTTGCGTACTCTGACCCAAATAGCTTATTTTTCCCCTTTGATTTAGAACACAGAAGTTATTTTCTATTTGCAGATCAGGTTATTTGGGTCAAAGCACTGGAGTAGGCCTAAAGTATCTGAACAGTTGGGGGTTTTCTTTTTTTCTGATTTTTTTTTTTTGGGGGGGGGCACTTGTTTGTTCTTTTTTTTTACATCAGCTTTGTTCTACTTCACTGCTGTTCCACATTTTAGCATCAGCAATCAGTGCCAGCTCCCTGATCCCAGAATAGCAAAACTCCATCTGGGTCGGGGTGCAGGTGGGATAAGTATCCCTTGCAGGTGTGTGTGGTGAGGACATACCTTTTCAAACAGAATTAAACATTAGTTTGCAAACTATATGAGCTGTATGCAATACACATGATCTTTAAAAAAACACTTGGTGCAGCATTTCTGAACTGAAAATATAATTCAAAAAATTATCTTGATTGAGAACTCTGCCATTAGGCAATAATAGGTAGAAGGTTTCGATCAAAAAGTACTGTAGCCAGCAGAGAGATGCACGAATCACCTCTTAGTCCAGTTGTCCTTAACATCTGTGGAAGAGCAGGAGCAGCATATTACTATTTTGGAGTGGATAACTAGCTGGGAAACATTGAAAATACCCATACAGATAAAAAGAGAGGACTGGAGTGCATTTGGGAAGAAAAGATAAAAACTGCTGCTTTGAAAATTATCTGAAACAAGGACAATGTGGGGAAAAGTGATAATGATACAGACTTCAGAAGTGTAAGAGAAGAGATTATTAGATGTCATAGTAATAGACAAAAATCAGTTTGGGTTTGTATATGCAGAATTAATGAACCGCGAAGGAAAGAAATGATAGTGAAAGAGAACACAGTATGCATACCCCCTCCAAATATACTTGATAAGTCTGATAAATTTCCTTGCAACTCAGCAGGGAGTCACAGAGAGGACATCTCTCGGAGAGAAGGCCTTTGTTCTAGGTTTGGCCCTCAAAGTAGGTGTGTGCAATTTAAGTCTGAAAAATCATTGTGGTTTATGCCCCAGCAAGGAGTCTCTTGTCTGTCCTGAATATTTTTCTTCTCTTTACAGTCTTCAGTTTTGTCTCACAAGTAGCATCTGAATATGAGTTAGATTTACTGCTCATCCTTCAGGATTCATTGGAGGAGCTGAATCCAGGAATGTTTGGCAAATGTTATTTTATGTGTTGTTCAAATCTATGAAGACTAGGCGTGAAGTTCTGCTTAGCTGAATCTCTGCTAGGTTTTGGGTTTCTGGATTTAATCTGAAGTCAGTACCCGTGTCTACCCATTTCTTAATGAGATTACAATTCATAACACAGCATTTGTGCATGAATTAGTGCATGAAAGATAGAGAGAAACTTTTTACAAGGGCACATAATGACAGGAAAAGGGAGAATGACAGAGGCAGATTTGGGAGGCAGATTTGGATTAGAGATTAGAATGAAATAGTTCTCTGTGAGGGTGGTGAGGCCTGGCACAGGTTGCCCAGGGAAGTTGTGGATGCCCCATCCCTGGCAGTGTTCAAGGCCAGATTGGATGGGCTCTGAACAACCTGGTCTGGTGGAAGGTGTCCCTGCCCATGGCAGGGGGGTTGGAACTACAGAATTTTTAAGGTCCTTTCTGACCCAAACCATTCCGTGATTCTATGATTTTTTACAGATCTCCACGGCATCTGCATCCTGCAGGATATAAAGGCTGGTTTAGCTTTGCATTTGAAGGGGGGGAAATAGGAAGGGAAAAAAATTCAGTCTTTGTAATAAGCTGTAACACTTCCATCAAAGTAAGGTGAGGCCTTTTATCATCTTATCTCATGCACTCCAGTTCCTTCCCAGTCCAACTTGTTCCATTGGCACATGTGAATACTCCCCTCCATAATTCACTGTGTTGGGATGGTAGTAGCAAGGTGAGCAACTCTTTAAAACAGCATTTGCCCAACAGAACTCAAAATATTTTTGTGGTTTTGTTCCATCACATTTTTTTAGATCTTTAAACACCTGAAATAGGGCTTAGGTTCCTTGTTGGCTTGCCTGCAGAGTGACCTGTTTAATGAGGAAAAAACCACTTCCAGTCGCAGAGTTTTGGTGTCAGGCATGGAACAATGCTCAGGTAGGAGCTGCTCCTAAATTTAATACCTTCAGAAAACACATCCAAAGGCTTCTTAGGTGCACTTAGGCTATGGAGGGTAATTGCTGAAGGGTTTGTAGACTTCTGCTGAACAGTCAAAAATGCCATGGATTTAGACAAAGGATACATTATGGCAGAGAACCTGAGGAGAAATTGCTTGCATAAAAGCCTAACCGGGACATTTGACATGCATTTTTTACAACATTTGGATTTGTAAAAACATTCAGGCTACTAAGTTTTATAATTAAATAAGCAAAGTATGTGCATGTCAACTACAGCTTTGCATTGTAATATTGGTAGTTTTATCCAGTTATGAACATCTGTGCTAAAATCAAAGACAAATATTGCTAAAATTAATGAAAAAATCAAACCCTATTGCTATCAATAGATTAAAAAATAATTGAAGGAAAATCCCCACAAAATTAAAGGTTTTCCTCACAAATCCTTGCATTGTTACATGAACATCCTAAGTGAATCTGTGCTATATATGATTGTTGCATGATTCAGTGCATGATGAAATTACCTTAGATGGTACTGTTTTACCGGTAGCTGTTTCACATGCATTTCCATTAGAAAGAGCAAAGTGCTCAGTATTAAGATGAGAGTGCTCTTTAGTGGCCTCAATAGCTGGCTCATTCAACAATTCCAACTGTCAATATGCCAGATATTTCTATGTAGTGTTCCCATTTAATGTTTTAATCAAGAAAAACTACTTAATAGCACCAAATTTGGCATATAATTAAAACAGAAAAATTTCATATTTTCCCTTTTATGTAACTGTACTAATTCTCTAATAAATTTCATAAAGTTGACTCATATTTCTGCTTTGGCATTCTGACAAAAGAACAGAATTCTTTGCAAGTGTTTGCTTAATTTCCATTTTTCAAAACTAATTTCAATTTTTATTGCTTCATTTTAAATTTATTGATTAAAGTAATATTAAATCTTGCGAAGCTTTGCCAAAGAAAATGAAAGAAGGAAATTATGTATATTTAATTAGCTACAGTTCTTATTTAGAAACAACCTATTCTTTCTCTTTTAAGGGTGATTTATTTAATCAAGTAAACTAATTCACTCATAACACATTAGTCAACCCTGTGAGAAAGATGAGGGGTGAGGGGGCTTAAAAAGTCCTCTCATATTTAAAGCCTGTTCATTTAAGAAAGTATATATATATTATATCTATATATAATTCAAATAAAATTCAGAAAGCTATTTTATAAAATAAAAGTCTTCTGTCTTCCTCAAATGTCTACAAGATTTATATTTCGATCTTGTACTACTCCAGCGTTTCCTTCAACATTGCACCTTCCAGGTAACAGATTTCTGGAGAAACAAAGAATGAAACATGGTAACACATGAAGGGAAAAAAAAAATTAGTAGACTTGAACTCCTGAAATTCTTGAGTGTTTATTTCAGTTTAAGATTTATGTTTTAGGTATGGATTCCACTAAAACGAGGAAATATTACTGTTGTTTGTTGGCTTTGAAGAGACTTCAAAATGTTAACTAGATAGGTAGCTTTCTTCTTTATTAATAGAGGTTTTGTTTTCATGGTCAAATGTTTTTGTTAAATTGGGAGTATGCTCAGCACCTTTGCCAAGAAGTCCTAAGTGATCAAGCCACATTAAACAATAAGATGTGTCACATTACAGCATTAAGAGTGAACAATAAATCAGTTAATCAAATGTGTGACAAAAGTAATTTTGGGGTGGAAATTAAAATTGATTTCTATTAGAAAGAAAAAAGTAGAACTTACAATTCGGCATCACACTTCTGCAGATCTAAGGCCATGAATTTAATATACCCTTATTTATAGAAAGTAATATTGAAGATGACAATCTCTGAAAAATTGAAATCGTAAGGTTCTTTCTATGATAGCTTTTCTTTAATTCTGTAGAGAAGAATACAAAAATTTAAAATGCTCTCTTTTCCCCAGACCAGGGAAACATGTTCCAGGGGAACACTCAATAAAAGAACTTTCCCACTCAAAAGCAATGTTTATAAAAGAAAAAAAATCAGGGATAAAAGCAAAACACACTTACAAAACCACTTGGCAAAACTGAATAATCTACCAAGTCTGAAAATGAGAACACTTTGAAACCACTTCTTCTGCTACAATTGTAGACCAGCTGATGAAGTAGTTGGTCTTTTCCCTTCTTCTCCTGGATAAGCTCTTACAATTTTTTGTCCAAACTCCCCAAAATATACAGTTGTCGGGTAGTCAGTCACTTAAACTTCAGACACATAACCACTGATGTATTTTCTGTCAAATAGATAAATCCCAAAAATCATAAATAAGACCAACCTCTTGTCTTTGAACTTACGTTTGATTTCTTCTTGCCCCAGGCTCTTTTGCATTTTTGATCATTTTATATAAAAACGAACTCCTAAGTAAAGGGTTCTCTTTTCTCTCCCTTTGTTCTTTCCTTTCTTCTCTGTCTCCTCTTCCTCATTTATGGTTCCTTCATTTTTCTTGTGGGGGGCTGTAGTCAAGATGACACACGTCAATCAATTTGGGCTATTCCAATATGAAGAGTAGTGACATATTCATCCTAATGTCAGACTCTAACATTGTAACATCTCTATCTTAACATTGTAAAGGTGTCCACAGAACCGGTCTGTAATGCACAAGCAGGTTAGACCTGGTCCATGCTGACAGTTTCTTTGTACCAAAACATGCCAGCAAAAATGCAATTCTTTACTAGGACATCCATGAGGACCCAGAGAATTCTGGTTTGCACTTACGACTTCTTTTGGGTGTCAAAAAAAATACTCCTTTCTTCTAAGATTTGACCACAGACTTTAACTTACAGCAATAAATGTCCTGTAGTATATGTGTAGTGCTGTACAGCTTCCCTGGTCATCCATCATTTGTTAGGTTGTTTCAGTTTAAAATTATAATAGTAACTACAGGTGCAAGGAAAAATAGCTTCTGGGCACAAATGGCTACAATGCTTTAAAATTCTGTGGTTTTGCCAGTCAATTAGATTTTGACATACCACTGGTGGAACAGCCTGTTCTCTGAGTTCTACTGGTGGGAATGTTCCTCAGGGCACATGTCATGTAAAGTACATATTGCCAGATTGGTTTTACTTAGTACATGTTTAAAAAGAGTGTCCCAACCCACTAATTAGAACAAGTAACCCAGAGGTCCATTATAAATTGCTAAAAGGACACATATGATAACCCTAGGAAAGAAATACGATTGCCTTTATTTATTATTAATCATTAGTATAGTTAAGCAATTAACAAATAATTTTATTCTTTCAGGCTTTTAAGGAAAGGCATATTTCTATGTTAATTATTACCACTGAGTTATTAATACTATAGAAAAGAAGAATTAAACATTTTAATGTTACTTTGCTCTAAGCAAACAATAACCCTTAAGATTTGTAACCTCCAACCCCCCTCAGTAATTTACTTAAATAGCAAAATAATTAATTTTCTAAATTATATAACCATTTTTACTCTGCAAGCCCATTCTTCTAGATGAGTGGGTAAATATGCTGTTCCCAAATGTTATTCCAGCTCAGAGTACATTGACAGGAAGCCCACGGTGGCACTATTCTGTGGTTACTCCATCGACTTGCAGGAGTCCCACTGTCAATTTTTAGTTTTGTGTGAAAAGACTCAACAAAACATTTCACGTGCATCTCTAAAATAAATACTCTTGTGCCAAAGGAAAGAGGACGTGTCCTATTTCCTTTGCTTTGTGTAGAGTAATTCACTCTCTTGAGAGCAAATATTGGAGTTCTTGTTTCCTTGATTACCATGTCAAGGTTTTCAGTGGAGAAAGAACTGGATTTGTGACTGTTCATCTTAAGGGAAGTACCCATAGCCCTTGGCTAAGGAATTGCTCTCAACTTTAGAGGATTTTTGGTGCACTGAATATTTAACTAGTTATTGCAAAGTGGAGCAGCTTTCAGGCTGAAATAGGAGGGGGAAAATATTTTCCTCCCTCATGAATATCTTATGGGATATTCTCCTGGAAGGTAAGAATTCAGATCTTCTCAAGCAGAGAAGAGAGTGAACCCAGGTCTCTTACACTCAAACTCGGGGCATAGGCTTGGAATTAAATTAACTAGAAAGCTGTCTAGTTTTAAATGGGTCAGCCTGTGTGTGAGTAAAAATAGTCCAGGTAAGTTAAGTCACCTTGCTTCTGCTCCTGTGAATCCTAGCTAGGGAGAGGGGTCTGCCTCTGACATGATCCATATTTGAAGCACATTTTTCCACTCCTTAAGCATGTGCACTGAATTTTTGTGAATCCTGCTATAATCCCACTGTTAGAAATTAAATTGTTCTCCTGCAATGTGTATGAAACCTCCAAGTCAAAGCAAGGACGGACACTTGATTTGGTAGCTACACAACAGAAAGTCATGGTTTTGTCTAAGTTTTAAGCATTTGTGAACCCTTTGGAGCCAAAATCTACAGATACCATGGTCCCTGGGAAAAGGAAAGGGAACACCTTACAAGCCAGGATAGCAGTATCCTATCCTGATAGATCCTGAAAAAGAAGTTCAGGAAATTATTTAATTCTGCTAGCAAAGTCTGCTTGACTGGACATAAACACTGTGAGGAATTAAAGATTAGACTTGGTATTAGGTTTAACTTCAACACTAGTTAATTATTTTCTTTATTCTTTTTTGGGGGGTGAATTATCTTTATGTTTATTTGAAACTGTTTAGCAGCTAAGATTAAAAAAAAAGGTTAATTAGAAAAAAGGTCTAAAATGCTTGCCCAGATGAGATTCATGGAAAATAGAAATCACAATGTGTTTCTCAATAACTTTGCACTGTGTTCCAACCTAGATATTACTTTTTGCTTCTGAAAATCATCAGACCTTTATAGATAGCTTGGGTATGCTATCACTTTGCTTTCTTAAATATTTAAACACTCAGCTGGTTTCTTCTTTTTGTGTTCATGTACCAAATGAAAGATAAAATAGAAATAATGGCAAGCATTTTGCTAAATAAAAATTATTTCAGTTTGAGGTTAATTCTCACATTGTGACTATGTTGCTACTAAACACACTTTCATCATTCAGTCAGCAAATACATTTTGGGGTCCCATTTACAAGCAGATCTCTGAAAGGAAGATTTATCTGAGAAAGCATTCTAGCAGCTCCAAATTACAGCAGTTATTAATGATGTGAATAAACATTTTTGTAAATTGATGCTGAATGATTTCTTTAAGATAACTGAGAATTCCCTCACTCCCACTAAAACTGTTTTTCCTAGTGAATAAATACCCTGTATAATTTTTAGGTTTTCTTATTTTCCAATCTAAATTTAAGCTGTGATACAAAGCTTTTCTTTTGTCAAAGCTTTTTGCATTTTAAAGGACACCTATAGAATATTTCTACTACAAAGGCATATGTGGGTGAGAAAGAAGAATGGAGGAGATGAAGTTGATTTCACTTTGCCTCTTTCACTTACAGTTGCTTGATGAAACCTGCCAAATTTGATTTTGGAGTGTGCACGTACAGCATATATTAAAGGAGCTAGTAAATTTTCAGAAAGGGAAATCAATAGAATAATTCAATGGGAAAAGCTCATTCTTAACTGATAGATTAGTTGAGGTTTCATGGCTCACTGTGATCATGGGAAAAAGTTCATCTTAAGAGGAAATGTGTATGTTGAGGAATGTTGACTTCATAATATACTTTCTATCCAGAAGGTCACAAATACCTGAAGGCACTGCCAGAATAAAGGACACATCCTAAATTTTAAATCTTAAAAATAAAGTCCTTAAAATTTACATTAAATAGATCTTATTATTCTCTTCCTTTTGTTCGAGCAAAGGTTCAGAGAGATGAACTGATTCAACTGAGGTCAACACTGCAAGTCCACAAAAAAAATCCCTGGGGTGAGTGATCCATTTCAAGTCTGGCAAAAGTCTTTCTTGAATTCCCCTCTCTTGTTCATTCACATAAAATTCTACAGCTCAAAGATAAGCTATCTTTCTACACTCTTCATGTAATCAATCTATGTTGTTAATAGCTCACCAGTGAGATGATATGTCTGCGTCACCAACCCTTTTGATGGACAGCTTTTTATCAGTAAGTTGCAGAAGCTATACAGTTACAAATTCCAAACTTTCTCTTTTGTACAACAAAAATGTATTTATACTGCCACAGGCAGAGTTGTACACTAAAAAATTGAGAGGTATACACATTTCCCTAGAACCCCACTTAAACTGATACATTAGCCAAAATGTCATTGTTATTTTTATTCCTATTGGTTCAAATTAGTTATTTTTTTACCTCCTAATGAGTTCTCCCTCTCCCCCCCTCTCACTCTCCCTCCTTCTCTGTCTCTCTCTCCATCAGTATCTCTAGGAATCTGGATCTAAACATTAAGGGTCATTGAATGCAGCAGAATGTGTCTTCTTAGCACTGTAATTAATCCAGAGATTTACTAAATATCATAAACATGAAACAATCTGGATATAATGAAAAAAAACAACCAAAAAAGCAATCCCAAATTTCTTTTCTCTTTTGTACATTTTAAAAAAAAACCCCAACAATCCTGAACAAATCAGCATTAATGTCAGTGCCTGTAGCTGGGGGTACTGTTACGAGAGTGTCTCACTTCAGCAGTGAACCTTATTCTTCAGCTGGGTACAAAAACACTGCTTCATCAAGGCAAAAATTCCAATTATGGAAAAATTTTCGGGTGTGACAATTGGTCAGAAATCTTTTCTAGGGCAGAATAAGTTATGAAGACCCTCATTCTATTAGCTGTCTGGTAGATGAAGTAGTAGCCTATCCATCAATTCATCTACAGAAAATACTGAAGTACTTCTGTGAAAAATTTACAGATTTTGATGTCAAGTAAGGGAAATAAAACTTTTTACTGTTTCTTTCTAACTGAAAAAGAATTGGGAAGAAACTAATACTTGCTATGTGCCTGCAAAGAGGAGAAAAAAACACCTAGCAGGTAAGAAATCTATTCAGATTTGCTGAAGCTCATCAAAAAAAGACAGATGTAGGAGCTAACAGCTCTTTTCTGAGCTGACTGTACCTAAAAAATAGTTCATTTGGGGTTTGCATAAACTATAGTTTGGGTTTTATATCCCTAATTTTTATTTTCAATTGCCCATGCTTTTGGCAATTTCTTCAAACAGCTTCAGGAATAGCTATCAGCCTCCTATCTGTTGTGTACATTGTGCACAATGTTTGTGACTTAGATGACCTTGAAAGTGGTCCATTGTGGTAAAAATGTTTTTAAAATTCTTAGTATAGATTGTTTTTTTATCAAAAAGATTAACATCTGCTTCCAAAAAACAAACATGCAAGCCTGAATGTTCCCTGCAGTATTGATTTTTAAGGACTGAGTGTTGATTTGCCATAAGTCTTCTCTTTCACTGAAGTTTGAAAAACTAGGGACATTTTCTCATTTCTAGTTATTGGCTGTGTGTTGAAAGAGATCCCTTCATGTTCCATAAGCTCTTCTGTAACATTTTTAGGTGCTTCAAATGTTTAACTAAGGACTGCAATGCAAATGTGAGGTGAACTTTGCAGCATCTCTTAAGACAGTTATTTGACCACAGTAGTGGTCAAATTATATTTTATTTTATATTGTATTATATCTATATGTTATATATTATAAATTTTAATTTTATATTAGATTTTCTTTAAATTAGTTGAGATTATATTATTTATGTAAGTTATTTACTATGAATAGAATGGGAAAATGTCATAATAACAACTTTTCAAAGTTTGCATGTTGATTCCTTAGTAGAGGAATTATTTAGATCGGAAGGGACCTTAAAGATCCTATTGTTTCATGCCAGCACCATGAGCAGGGATGACACCCATTAGACCATTTTCAAAGCCTCATCCAAACTGGCCTTAAGTGGTTCCAGAGATGGGTAATCCACAGCTTGTCTAGGCAACCTGTTCCTGTGCCTCACTGCCCTCTGAGTAAAGAATTTCTTCATAACACCTAACCTAAATTTCTTTCAGTGTAAAAAGTTTCCTCCTTGTCCTATAGTTATGTGTCAGTGTAAAAAGTCACTCTCTCTCTTTTTTTATAAGCCCCCTACAAGTACTGAAAGGCCACAAAAAGGTCTCTCTGGAGCCTTCTCTTCTCCATGCTGAACAAATCCAGCTTTCAAAATGTTTTTGCAAGAGAGGTGTTCCAGCCCTTTGATCATCTTTTGGCCCTCCTCTAGACTAGCTCTAACAGGTCCACATCTTCGTTGTGTTGTGGACTCCAGACCTAGATGCAGTACTTCAGGTGATAAATAGAATGTACTTAAAAAGGAAATTTATTTGTTATGGTTTCTACAAAGGTTTTAAGGTTTTAGAGTACCAAATTTTACTGTACCAAACAGTCTGATACTGGATTAGTACTCTGCAGTAATTTATTGCTACAAACCTTCATGACACTGAGACTCATTAACTCCCACTGACATTGGTGAGAAATGAAACTGCTCAGATCCTTACAGAATTTTGATACAACTTCAAGTATCTAAAGAGGAAAAAGCATTGAGAGTCTGTCATTTACCACACAAGTCTTGCTAAACGAAAAGTGTGATGATTTCTTAGGTCATCTAATTTGCTTATGTATGTTGTATCTTGATGATCATTTTGTGTGCCTGCAAATCTTTTTCAGACTTTCCATTTTCTCAGGTGGGTATCCTTTCCTATTTTGCTGCGCTAATACCATGACTCTGGCTCATTATTATGCCTCATAAGCAGCTCTCCTGAGCAGCATACCTTATTTTGTACAGTTTATTTATGACCATCTCCCTGGTGATGTCCATACTTCTGGATGATGTTTTCTTCAACACCTGAATAGTCTGTGGTCAAATAACTGTCTTAAGAGATGTTAGTAGTTTGTAGTTTCAAAGTAGTTTTGAAGTTTCAAAAAAGATTGTAAAGATCTAGAAAAACAATAATTCTTGACTGTTCATTATTTAAATGATTTAATCATAAAATGGGGAGAAATAATAATAATAATGAAGTTATAAGAAGGGTTGTGAAATCGAATTGTGCTATAAGATGAAAAGCAGCAGTAATACAAGCTAAATTATTTCCCTTAGTCAAAAAACAGACGAGCTTTAAATTAATGGCAGCAACTCTGTTCCTTCAAGGTTAAAGAAGGAATGGGAAAATACTTTTATTTTTGCCCTTAGGGACTATAGGTGCTGAAGGAAAAGATAAAATATATCAAACATGGTGACTAACGGGGTGAGTACTGAAATTTAGTATATCTTTATTTACTCTGCTTAGCTTTCTCCTTAACACAAAAGAAGAGAAACAGTTTTACCTTTAATACTGAGAATTATACAACGAACCAAAGGTTTTCTGCTTTCTGTAAATTCAACCTCTTAAGTGTCAATATCATGATAAATAAATCTCTGGGGTTTACTGAAATTTTGTTATTGGGTTTTATATACTCTGCTATATGCTGTATCAGAAATACCTCATGCTGAATATTAGTGTTACTAGCCATTTCCGGATGGCTTTTTTTTTGTACGTCATGTTTAATAAAAAATAAAAGTTTTGATTGAGTTTGCTGCCGTCTATTTTCAGAATGACTTTCAAATGCACTGTTTATCTGCATGTTGAAGTGAAAATGAAAGCAATATTGGTGACAAGCATATTTTGCTTTTTTTCAGATTTCAAACATTTTCTAAGGTCATGTGGGTATTGCTGGCCAAGCATCAGCAGTTTATTTATTGCTTGATTACAAGTGGAATTGTAAATGGAATGAAATAAGATGGATATGGAGGATTACCAACTGCTGTTGGCATACAACCGCATGCTTAAAGATGTCTTCATTCATTAACAGACTCTTTTAGCTTGCCAAGGTTGGAAATGAAATGCAAGTCACAGCTTGTACATTTATCACTGTAAGGAAAGCCTCCTGCCAGTCCTGGTTAGGCAAAGTGTACTTGCAGCCATTAGTAGTCCAGTCTGATTACTGGGCTCAATCTGTTACTAATGGCAACCAGTGCCACTGCCAATGCAGTGACAGTGTTGTTTCCATCTGTGCCCACAGGAGAAATTTTAAATCTTAAGAGTTTAAAATTCTGAAACAACCTTACACACACAATTAAATAATTTTCTTAGGGATTTTTTTCAGCTGGTGTATCTGCAACAAGCAAACTGACCCCTACCTTCTGTAGAAGCCAAATAGCAATCGGCCAGTATCACCTCAATTATAACTCTACTACAGCTTGATATCTCAGGTCTGTGCTCTTAAACTACCTGCAGGTCTCCTTCCCAGCACTGCAGTAAATGCCTGTGCAGCTTCTCCTTCCGAGAGAGAGCTGGTGAGTGCTTGTCAACAAAGCTAAAGGGAGAATTGCTTGAGGGAGTTAATACAGGAGAAAAGGGAGATGGGGGTATGTGGAGAAAGGGAAGGCAGTAGGGAAAAGCAGCAGGAGGTAGGGAGTAATGGTGGAAGATTACTGGTTGGTCCTGGAAAAAAATATTGGACAATATATATGAAAATAAAGCATTTGCATACAGCCTTATATTTATTTTTGCTGCTGCATTATTTCTTGTACAACAAATTTTGACCACATAAATGTCATGCTGTGCATTATATCAGCTTTGCTAACTCAAACTCTTTATAAAATTTCTCTCTGTAGTACATAGTAATACGTCTCCTTTGCTGAATAATTGCTTTAAGTTTGAAAAGCTGCATTAGAAAGTGGGTATATCTAAGTATTTTCTTGTGTTTCAAATGTAAGTGTCTGATGCAGTAGAACTTTTTAATCTGAGCAGCCTTTTGGTAGTTTACCTTGGAGGTCAGGACTAATAGGTAAACAGGCAATCAATTATTTCAAGTATAGGCATAATAATGCAAGAAGGTAAGAAGAAGGTGCCAGGTCTGTTTCAGTTCTTACCAAGCTTAAATATGCCTACCTTTTGAACAGATGTATTTCTTAAAAGCTCTGTTTTTCTTCTTTGTCTTGAACAGGCCATGATAAATTTACAACTGGTATTCATCCTCATCAAAATTTTATTACACTATAGAAGAAACAGCCAGGCCAGTCTAAGATAGGACTGACTCTTGTCTGCCTCTACTGTAATTTATTCATCTTCCAGCACAACTGGAGAAACAAATTCATAGCTGATACACCACCAGTTTCTTAAGAGAAAACCTGCTAGCAACAGCATGTGTCACAGTAGACTGGCCCGATTGACTTGGAGATGAAACAGGCCAGCTGGGATAGATGGGCTCCCTAGCAAACTCCAGAAGAAGCAAGATGCCAGGCTGGTCCTAAACTGGCATTTTTGCCCTAAGCATCCCACAGGAAACTGAGCACAGGGAGCTCTAATTGGTACCTCTGTATCAGGAGCAAGGCCAGTTTAACAACCCTTTTCCATTCTCCAAAAGGAAAATAAGGAAATATTTTGTTCTCCCAGGGAGTATGTGAGGATGGTTACAAGTGTTAGAGCATCTCTATAACTGGATGATGACCATTTCACTATTGGTTAGTACAAAAAGAGTGGCAGTACCTCTGCAAATTAAAATGAGAGCTTATGTTGAGAGGCTAAAAAGCCAATCTTAGTATAGGAAAAAAAGTGCTTTCCACAAGGGCATGGGAGAAATGAAGCTGATTGAAAGAAAAAGCAAACAAGAAGATAGAGGGCAAGGCAAGACACTCAGGGTGCAAAGTCAAGAGAATAAAACTGGAACAAAAGAAAGCAAAATCAAGAATAACTATTGTGAGGAATAAGATACTTTCAAAGCTCTGACTATAACAAGATGGTGTTTAATAAAATAATTCTACAAAAATAGAAAGGACTGCATGCACGTATTTTTTGTTCCTGAACATCTTAGTCTCTGAGCAATATCTGATAAATTGTGCAGTTTGTTAAAAAGAAAAAGAGAACCAAAAATCCTCACAAAACCAAACAATTGAATCACAAGGACTTGTATCAAACAGTTTTAACCTCAACCTGTTTTAAAGTCTGACCATATGCCTTTATGGAAATTTTCTAAATAGCTAATAAACTGAAGCAAAGGCCAAAAGCCTTTGACATACAGGTTTAAAGTACCTGAGAACTGAGTTCATTAAAAGGAAAACCATTGAGCAAAAGCTTGAATGCCTGTTTTATCCAAATTCTTCCAAGATTTGTCAGTTACTGCTGTGCACATTCTGTTTCTGTGATAGTAATTTAGCACAAGTCCCTTCTCCAAAACTGAAATTCAGCGTCCTTGACTGGAACTGAGAGAAAAATGGGCAGAAAAAAGTGATCGTTATCTTCCAGAGTCTAGAGAATAGTAGAAGAAACTCACATAAAACAAGGACTCATTCTCTGAGGTGAGGGTACGATTAATATATTTCAAGATATTAAAGGCCACAGGGATGTTGTGAACAAATAAGCATAATTTAATTCTTAATGAATCATAAAAAAAAAAAAAAAAAGCCTCCCAAATGACTAGAAGCGAAAATTGAGTTACTA
Organism: Gymnorhina tibicen; assembly: GCA_013399875.1. Classification (NCBI taxonomy): domain Eukaryota; kingdom Metazoa; phylum Chordata; class Aves; order Passeriformes; family Artamidae; genus Gymnorhina; species Gymnorhina tibicen. Next base: position 502,039 of record VXAZ01010787.1, read on the forward strand.
CAATCTAATTTTAGCTTAATTCTGTTGAAAGCATTCTTAATATCTGAAAAATGAAATGAAATTGTGTTAATTGTGTGATTTTGAAGAGTGTAAGAATTAAGCTGCACTAAACAGGAAAACAGGTGAAAGAGCTCAGGTATATTACAATAGACCAAGGTTTAGTATATCTAAAAGTAATGCCATGTGGGAAATAACTGAGCAGTCACTCTTTCATTTCTATGGAGATCTTCTAAAACTGAAACAGCAGCAATGTTTGGAGAAGTTAGAAGACAAAGGGGAAACTCTGAATTCTGAGGTGGTTATAGAGCAATAAATTAGACAAAATGCATTTCTCAAGGTAAAACAGATTTTGAAAAAAGGACACTTTACATATTCTTTCTTATTCTGTCCCAAAGTCAGCTCCATGTGCTGTAGTTTTAATGAAAGTACATTGGAGAGAAAGAACACAGAGGCAAGTTTCTGGTTTGATTTTACTTGCAGTTTAAAACAAGGATGTGAAATCATCCAAGTCAGGAGAAAAAAAGACACAGATGAAAAGGTGATGAGAAACAAACGCTAAGGAAAGAAGGGGCAGGGAGGAAGAGGAGAAGAAGGAAGGGGAGGGGAGGGGAGGGGAGGGGAGGGTGCTGGGTGCTTGCTGAGGGTGAGAGCTGGTAGGTTCCTGGGAAGGTGGCTTCTGGCCTGGGGGGAGAAGGATTAATATATCATAGAATCATAGAATCATAGAATGGCTTGGGTTGGAAGGGACCTTAAAGATCATGTCATTCCAAAACCCGCCTGCCGTCTTATCTAGTTTGTGATGTGCTGAATCTTACCTTAAACATGCACTTTTAAAAATTATTTCATATGGCCAGTTAACAGACCAGTTGCAATGCAGCCACACCCATGACATGAAAATTGCTCTCTGTCCCTGTATTGCCTGCTGATATGAAAATGTTTCAAGAAGGTAAATTGAATTTTCTTCTGAGATATATGGTATATATTCAGAGAGAAGAATATAATACTACTACTAAAGATGCTGTCATTAAGATTGGAAAAAAGTTGTCAACTCCATATGGCAGTTGCACTAGGAGGTAATTCCCTCAGCAACACTCCACATCACGCTCTCATCTGACAGTAGATACAATGACTATGACTCAGTTAAACAATACTCAAAATTCAGTCAGTAGAAAAAATAGTTCATATTCATTTGAAACATTTTATTTTCCCTCTTCCTCCAATGGCAGTGGATTAACATTTTCCTTATTATCAAATAACCCAGGTAAAGAAAGAAAAACAAAACAGTGTTCTGAATTAGCATAAGAGTAACTTTGACACATTTATTGATAGATGCAGAAATCAAACATTTAAAAAGCTAATAAGAAAAAAAATCCAATCCTCCCCATGCCTACATCTCTTTCGAATCACAAATATACTCAGAATTTAAAGAGGGTTAAAGTAGAAACATAAGCTCGGCTATATTCAAATTAATTTGAAAGCATGAAATGATCACTGTTGAAAATTACGCTATTAAAAAAATTCAATTAAGATTCGTGACTCACTTCAGTTTTGATTTTATCCCTTCTGCTGTAGAAAGTTACGAACTGCATATCAAGTGCCCAGTGGGGTTTGGGAGGCAATGACGAACATTCATTTCAAGACATTTCTTTTGGATTTAGGCAGTACTGACTGTGTGAAAATGGGATAAAGATACCTCACTGAATTTCCTACATATTGCAACACTGTGGCATCTGACCTGGTTTTCTTCATTAAAGAATGTTTTGATGTTTGTGATTTGGTTTACAATGTTTGGAGAAGGAAATGTTATCAATTATTTTTCAGGAACATAACATTGTGGGATTTTACATTTATGATGCTTTTTTAGTAAAATATTTATTTTGAAAGCAGCAGCAGCAGCAGCAGCATGTTTCTTTCTCATTTTACTGCACCTTCTAGTATTAGCAATAGTAGCAAATCCAGAACTGTTGAACCTCTGCACTGACATCTGCACAAACTGTTCAGCAGTGGAGGAGTGAAACACGCTGCTATATCCAATCCTCTCATTTTAGCAGTTACGGTATTTCTGTTGCTTTTATGGCACAGTCTCTCACAATCAACTGAGCTCATGAGAGACCTCACACCATGGAACCTTCACCTAGAACTGATCTGATTTATGTCAGCATTATGCCAGTGTCAATGAGGATGCCTCTGCCCCACCTCCCCAAGTATTGAAGAAAAATAAGTATTCTGTATGGGACTTGTATTTTTATAGATGAGTATCTATATCTATATATATGTATCTATATCTATCTATATATAGTATCTATATCTGTATGAGTATCTATATGTAGAAGGGGAAGAAAGGAAGCAAAACAAAGAATGATATAAAAGAAAAAGGAATTTCAGTACTTAAGGCAGCCTTAGTATCTTGAACAAAACATTCTGACAGGCGTGAGAAAACTCCAAGACAATCACAGTCAAATGCTAGATGACCTTCTCTATATATACTCAAGTTACCTTGGAGTTAAGCAGGATGATGACATAACCCAGAAAAATTGTTTAGGCTCCATTACAGATGACAGAGAAAGATTTGTACTTAGGCACAGCATTTCATCTTGCCCATATTAGAGCACAGAAAAATGTGGTCACAGCAGCAGTGAAGCAGAGGAGGAGGAAACAATCTTAACAGGAAAGTGAGACGACCAACCACAGGAAGAATGCACAGAAAATTGCTGCATTATGATAATGGTGTTTTATTGATTTTACAGCATCCTGCAAAGGAACTGTAGCAAGATTTTTAGGAGAAAGCTATTACATGTGTTGCCCCTCCAACATAAATTTTATCATTAGTTTTGAAAGGTAACCTCACATGAAGTAGTAAACACTCTCTTTGCATAATTCTGAGCATAATAGGAATACAAAATGTGGGTAAAATTAATTTAGATGTAATGAAATCACTGAAGAAACTCTCTCTTGTGGTCTATCAGGACAACTCCAGAGGTGCCAGTTGGCTTATAGACGCAATTTAGCCTGACTGCTTCAGTTTATCAGTATTAATGTATAAAAAGCACTCTTTGTGGTGGGGATTAGTTGTTGTCTCATCTGACCTCATGTTCTGAATAATAAATGTTTATGCATGTTGCCTTCAGTATGATTTGTCATATAAATGCTATATAATTTAGTTATTAAGATAAGATACTATGCGACAATATTTATGTAGCAGTATCCTCCCAATCACTCAACTGCTTCTAAATGCTAAGGGCCAATTAGATGATTTTTGCCTCTGAGATCTGGTAATCATTTGTTGACAGATATTAAATGATTCATATAAACACATTCAACTATTTTCTCCCATGAAAGAAATACCCTTTTCCTTTTCTTTTTTATCTTTTTTCTTTTTTCTTTTTAATGAATACAGTGGTTAATTAAAGCTCAAGAAGTTTAGAGCATCCAACATTTGAATTGCACTACATATCACTTCAAACCTATAAGCACTTAATTTATAGTGCACTTTTTAAATTAATTGCAAGTCCTCCCACTAACATCGTATTATTCTCCATGAGGAGATGTTACTATCCAGCTGCTTCATTCTTTGTACCACTTCAGCATTCTGGCCTACCAAAAGCTCACTCATCAGAGGAAACACCTTGCAACACAGTTTCTATGGCAAATGTCCTCTGTTGACAGCATCTAGTGCTACACAGTGTAGCACTTCCATAAAAGCTCCCTAAGTTTGCTCCTTTCCTCGGGGCCAGCAACACAGCATTCCCAAAGCAGGAGTAGGGCTTGTAGCTGAAGAGTGGTTCTCAGCACCACTCATGAATTCCACGATCTGTTACAAAGGCTTTACTTCCACATCTACCTGTTGGTTTGTTGGCCTGCAAAATTTAACTGAAGTTGGTGATTTCCCATTTAATTTATATAAAAGGTTAAAAAAAGTAATTTTAACAAAACCTCAACCGATTGCAAGTTTATGAATTGCATCCAGCATAATCCAAGGCAGAGATTCGACCTTGAAGTATTATACCCAGTTAGGTTTGAGGCAGAACTGGAAATAAATTGGCAGAAAATGTGCATAAATCTGCTACAGTAGTTGCTTTGAAGTCTGTATTTACTACAAGCTCATGGGCTAATTACATTATCATAGTTTTGCATTGGCTTATATGATATATAAGCCAGCACAGTAATTTATAGCTTTGCTGCTAAACCAGTGCAGAGGCATCTTGTCAGGCTAGCTGGGTACCCCAGAGAGGCAACTTTTTTTCGCTTTAGAGAATAGTACAGCAACAGCATGAAATTTCTAACAAAATAAACCAGCAGGTCTAGTGCCAGATGCTCATGAGCTGAGTCTGGGGCTGCTGTTACCTTCAGTGAAGAGCAGACATGGTCTGACTGTGAGGCAGCCCTGGAGCCTGCCCGATGTCTCGTCAGACCTCCCACCAGCTCCTCATCTCAGCATGTGACATATGCTGCCTTTCCACCAGCAATCACAAGGTAACTCCTCGGTTTGGAGTGAGAAAGCCACGAGCCACTGAACTTCTGCAGCTCTTTGGATATGTCATCTCACAAAGTGCATGTAGTACCTGATGGTTAATTATGCCTAGAAAGCACAACACAGCATTTAATGAGCCAGGGAAAAGACCCCCTTCCCTTTCAAAATGATGCATTTTTGAGAGCCTTCTCTCCTTTTCGTATGATCAGAAGGAATTAAAATATATTATCAAGGCATAATGGCATCATAAAAGAGAATTATGTGGTGGACGTGAACAAGGCTATTCTGGTCATTTTGAGTTTTGGGTATGGTTTGTTTGGGCTTTTTTCAAATTTGTGCTGCTTCAAGCATCAAGCAACAATAGGGTACAAGTTAAAATACAAGAGATTCTATCAGGTATAAGATTTTTGTATTGTTGATATTCATTTTTTATCAGGTAGACATTTTTCAATCAATAGATTCATATACACACATACATGTATGAATAAAGTGTATGTATAGATGTATATGTATGACTATTGTCCCAGTTTAAGTAATTTTCTATTTGCTATATGTTGCTTTTCTCTTCCTCCCAGAAGTGACTTAGGAAACAAAATGCAATGCATAGTATTCTTGTCTTGCTTAATTTACATAGGCTTTCTTTTAATATTATACATTTGCTCTTCCAACTCAGACATGTTTATTATATTTGGGTATTTCTAGACATACAAGAGTCTGTCTTTCAGTGTCATCATATGGCTTGCTGCTTCCTAATGATGTAGAGTTAACTGCAGGGAAACTTTCCCTAGTTTAAAAAACAAAGGAAAGAAGGAAAAAAAACCCAACAAACCCAGGTTCTTTCTTGCAAATACAAACATACCATACTTTATTTTTAATTTGCATCAAAACCCACAGAGAAACTAGAGGTGAATTTAGGCCTTCACTAGCTTTTTGCACATTTTTGCTGGCACATTTAACTTCCTCTGTTTAGCCCCAGCTATTTGCAATGCCTCCCACACTCGTTGGAGCAGGCATCCTGTTAACTAACTTCTTGTTTAAATGAAGGGCTATGCTGACAATTAAATGTAGGATTGTGCATGCTTCAGTGCCGTGCCTTATTATAATCAACGTGAGTAGAAGCAGAGTGCTGAAATTACGGGTTTTAGTCTGCATCTGCATGGCATTATTATGCTTATCAAGGTGAAAATGTCAACGCTGAAGAATGTAATTGTGTACCTTAAGCTGCAGCAATAGTTAAACTGAACTTCTGCCCCGACTATTAATGCATCAAAGTGGTACTCTTAAGAGACACTATGACTCTTTATGTAGGAAAAGCTTTCAATTCATGAATTTATTTCCTTCCTTTCTGTTTTTGTAAGACTTTCAGACATGAGGTTTTTCTGTTTCGGTACTACTTCAGTATAGATCTTCTGGTGCAGTTTTTCCTTTTTAACAAAGTCCGGGAGCAGAAAGCACAGCGTAGGTTTGTGCACAGCTCTGCTGCCCTCCGGGAGGTCAAGTGTGAAATGAGTTGAGAGACACACTGACAGTCCATGCGTGAGCCAAAGCTACTCAAGCTAGTTATCAGTAATTCGGATCTGTGGCTCTAGTCTGGGCTCTTATTATATCAAATCAACCCAAATAATCAAATAATTCAGCGAATTATCTATGTTTACTAGATCATCATTTTGATCTGAACATTGTCTCATACCAATTACACGTTTTATTTGTTCATTTTAATGTTTAGTCATCTTGAATATTCTGTTATTCATTTATATTGAAAAACAAATGCAATTGTCTTAATACAATATATTACTTTGTTGGGTTTCATATGCTTGCATTTCTCATAAGTCAGTCACTTGTAAGTTATCTGTAGATAGGGGAATATAACTTCTCTTTACACAAAGACAGGGGGAATGTTTTCCCCTCCAGTCACAGTGATTCTCTTGAGCTGCTTAAACTGTGCTGAACCCATAGAATTGGCTCAACACATATGCCAAAATACATCCCCACGCCTGCACATTAGATAGTATTTTCCAAATTATAATATTGAAAATTCTGTTAGTTCTCCTTTTCTTTCTTTCTTTCTTTTCTCCCCTCCCTCCATGATTTCCCTGTCCAACAGATTTGGCAGGAAGACAGAGTAGATATGCTAATATAATAAACAATTTTTTTTGGCATAACTTCAGTCTGTTTCAATTTCTAAAAGAAAAAAAAAAAAATAAATTGCACAGGCTTCAGTATTTTCTGAGTCATTATTTTAAACTGATTAACTGATTTATTTTGTTCTAAAATGCTATTTTTCTACTCTCGATCTGATTTTTGCCATGAAGAGAAATACAACAGACACTCAAGGATCTGAGGATTATATACATGATTAAAGTTTGCTTTTCTACTCCTTTGTGTAAAAGGAAGAAAATAGCCAGAAAATATTTGTATTTAGGAATTATTTGGTAATTTCCTTAAAGATAACATTAATCTTAGCAACATAGAAAGAAGATTTCATTCTTTTGTTGAAACACTTTGTAGCCTAATAGAAAGAGCAGCCCCCTTGTGCTTTTAAGCAGCTCTAAGGAACTCGATGCAGAGGTGGAGGAGGGCTGTGGCTGCACATTAAGCAGAGGCAGAGTCTGGGAAGATTAATGCTTCTAGATTTACTCCTATATCATTTGTGGAAGTGAAGAAGTTACTCATACCACTCAAAATAAGTAAGAAAAATTATTTTGCCTTTGGAGCACTGAACCTTGGCATGCTTTCCAGCTGCCAAGCACCAGACTTCCGCTCATCCTTATATACTGGACTACTGTGATCTGGACTTACAGAAATTACAGGTGATGGCATGCTTATGCTGCAGGGAGAAGACAAGGTATAAGGCTAAGAGGGTCAGATTTCTATTAAATGCTAAACAGCATTAAAAGTGATAAAAATATATTCACTGCCATTTACCAAAAAAAGTGTATTTTCTGCTACTGGACTGGGAAAAGAAAGGAACTGGGTTGCTTGGAGCAGTAGTGGATCAGTCTGAGAATCAGAGATTTCTTAATAATAAATATAAAAGTTGCAGATGTCGAGTTTGTTTCTAATCTTGCTTGCATCAATATAAATCTAGAAAAGCTCCTTGAAACCAATGAAGTAAAACTAATACAAATCAGTATTTTAAAATGAGACAGTCAGCCACTTTTTACACATTACTGTCAGAGCTGTATATCTCCACCGATTTTATTAGAGTTGTATATCAAGATCAGACTTTTAAATCATTGTACAATCAAACCTCCTGTTGCAAAGACAGGTAAGCCCTTTCTATTGCATACATTGAAATATATGTGAGAGGCCATTATCAATTCTGCAGCTGGAAAGCAGAGTCTGCGTTTCTGACTTTTTCTCCCTTACTCCCCATGTGGAGTTCTCTACGCAGGCCAATATTCCTGTGCTGGCAGAACTTTTAACGAATCTCCAGGAGCAATAAGCCCTTTGAGAGAGAATCCCAGACTGACTCAGGCTGAAAGGAACCTCTGGAGACCACCTACCCCACTCCTCTCCCCACTGACACATGATCACCATGTCCAAGTGGCTTTTGAACATCTCCAAGGACAGAGACTCTGCACCTCTCCCTGCTGGCCCAGCTCAGAGTAAAGAAGGGCAATGTCATGTAGTTGGAGAGAGAGTTTGTGCTGTTTGTGCCTGCAAGTCGAGTGGGAAGGAGGGGAGACAGGGGAATAGGCTGTGACATGACTTTGCTTTGAAGCTCCTATCAAGTGCAAATAAGGCTCATACTAAATAAGTCCCTTCTAGGGAGTTGTATATTTTTATTTGTACTGTTTAGCTTGCAACCAAAAATCTGTTTTGGTTTAATTCTTGCAGCATTCAGAAAAGCATTGAAATGACAATTTATTTCTGGTTCAAGCCAAACAATGGTTTGCATGATTATCAGTTCAGCTTCATGGTTTGATTACAGAAAGCTTTGATTTTAAAGCATTGAGTTTAACTCTGTTGAAGGATCAGATCTCATAATTTTTTATCTAAACCTGACATTTTCCTCATGCATATAACCCCTTTCTGCCCTTCCTCTTTCTCTCTTGCTAATAAACTGCTGGCAAGCCATGTTTGATTGTCTTGTGAAGGCAAGAAGATCAAATACACACCGAATATTAACAAAAAAGAAAGAATATCCTTAGGGAGAAAAAAATGCTATAGAACATGCATTCACTTGTTCTGCTGGAAAGAGTTGTCAGGCACATTGAAAAACCAGTTCAGAGGCGTCCTGCCACGGACGGGCAGAGGGAGCAGGACTCTTGGCATCCACACAGGGGCTCTTTCGGGAGCGCTCTGCTCACCCCTGTCAGTCCTGGGCTGGGCTGAGGGAGGCAGGAAGGAAAGGAGGAGTGCTGCTCCCAACCACTGACCCCACAGCTATTCTGTCTTTCTCACAAGTGAAGGGTAAAAATTCCTGCTCAGGACTGAAAAACAAGACCTTTCTTCCCCAGCAGCACTGTGTCTGTTTTGTGCTTGTCTATTCTTTTTCCCTGGTTTGGGGGTTTTTTTTGTTCAATTGTAACATTTTTTTCCCCCAGTTAGTTCTACTCTATGGAGAACGAAACAACCCGGGATTCATCTTTAGCCTTCTGGAATCAGGGCCACATGAGTGATTGCTGGGAAAGCAGTAAGGGACTTGGCTTACAAGTTTAGCACAACCAGTGATTCCCATGGATTACAGAATCATAGAATCTCCTGAGTAGTAAGGGACACACAAGGATCATCGAGTCCAACTCCTGGCCCAGCACAGGACGTCCCAAGAAGCACACAATGGTCCTGAGAGTTTTGTCCAAACATTTCCTCAACTCAGTCCACTTCCCTGGGGAGCCTATTCTAGTGCTCAACCACCCTCTGGGTGAAGAACCTTGTCCTACTATCCAACCTAAACCTCCCCTGACACAACTTCATACTGTTTTCTCGAGTCCTGCCACTGACCATTGCAGAGAATGCCTGTGTGGCCACTTGCTGTTCCCAGTGCTGTACTGGGTGGGCTTAGAGAGCCAGAGGATAAAGGGTGGCTCACATCTTAGCACCTTTGAAATGTTGAAACATTACACAAAAGCTCACGTTGCGGTTTAAGAACCAATTTAGTAGCAGCAATTTTGCCTTGAAATTATGCTTAAATATTACTTTATACACATTCTATAAACATGTTTGCATTTACTGTTCTACACAACTACATATAGAAAAAAAATTGTCTGTACCTGATCCTTGATCTGTATTTGTGGGTTTGATATTTCTCCTTAGTCTTGTCCATGCCAGTTTACCTAATAAAAATTTACTGCTAACCTCAGAGCAGGTCCTCTCCTGTCCTCATACTCCAGCCAGAATGCAGAGGTAGCACTGAACAGAAAAAAACCAAAAGAAATATAGAATAAAAGAACTAGAAAGAGATAGAAAAAAAAGTGAAATTTTTCTTGAGCAAAAAAAACAAGAAAAAGAGGTCAATACCTTGAATTATTTACAGAGGGCCAGTAACTCAGGTTCTTTCAGCCCACTATATAAGCGGTCTGTTTATTCTGATAAAGCAACAGCTTTTTATGTGTATCAAACAACATATTAAGAAAGCTTACAAAGAAAATTCTATACTCTCAAAGACAAATGTTTATCTGGAACACGAAGGAAAAGAAATTCTAGAAGTTAATGGTCATGCCTCTCGGTCTGCACCAGCACCTCTTGAGTAAAAAACATTCTCATTTTCATCATGAGTTAAGATACAGACATATTAAAAAAATATGTACACACATATGCACACACACATATTGAAACTCATATTTTCAAGCTAAATAATGCAGCAATTTATTTTAATATGAATGAAACTGTGACTCATGCTTGACTTGAGATGTATTTGAAAAAAAATTTCCAGCACTATGAAAAGACTGTATCTTCCTAGCTGCTGTCTTGACCTACTTAACAGGTAAATCAGGTACAGCTTTGTTCCTCCAAGGTTATCCATTCCAGGGAAAGGTTTTCTGTTTGGTATGCAGGCTTGCAAAACCACCCTTTGAAGATGTGGAGTTGTCTTGCTCCCTCTAGATGTTAAGCTTCCTTTAAACTGTGATGAAGTTTAGGGAAAAGAGTTCTAATCACCAAAGAAATCCTTTAAAGCTGATGTTTTCAGCTGTCAGATCACCTTGTAACAGCAGCAATGGAGAATTAAAACTGGTGTCCAGATGTGTGTGAAACCTTGGCTCTGCACACAGGCCTCAATATGACAGTAACAGGAGGCAAACATTGGATTGTAGCTGTTCTTGTGTCAGTCACTGTAAAAAAATTGTAGTGCTAATTTACTTAATGTTACAATCTAATCCATTACTGATGGAGGAATGCAAAGTTAGAAAACAAAATATTTTATTATGTGCAAGTTTCTCATTAGAATAGAATAATTCAGCCAGAAATACTCAGAGACAGTAAATATTTGCAAGTTTGGATAATATGCTTGTCTTCATAATTGGAAGAATTGATCTTGCTGAGTGTTCACTTCACAGTTCAGAATTATCCCTCATTGTCTCATATATACAAACCCCCTTCCTTTTCAGATTTGTACAGGAGAGTAGCTGGTATAAAATATGATTTCACTGCAGGTTAATTTAAAATTTATTAGAAAAGAAGGCAAGGTTTTAGGTGGGGAAAAAAACCCCGCATTAATTCTCAATCCTCTTTTCTGGAACTATGCCTATTTGTCACATAGACTCAATAAATATGATAATAGCATTATATTGTTAGCATCTTAACAGACATTCTATTTTTTTAGCAACCTTCTAATGTAGAAATCCCTAAATTTGTTTAGCATACTTAGTATCTGATCAAAGAGGAATTTTTAAATCATTTCACAAGATGTAAACTGAACAGTTTCTGTAATTTCACTGCTCGTTCAAATTTGCTTTATGTTATACTCCCATTTCTACCTTTGAAAAGCAAGTGTTACAACCTCGAGTGGAACCGTGGCCCTTCAGGCTTTCTGTGGGCACTGCAATCCACACAGACACAAGACAGATGTTTTAGTCTGGTCAAATGTCTTATGAGCTATTGTGCTTGTTCATCAAAACACCTGTCAAGTAATGGCAGAGGAGTGTGAGCGATGATAGAACAGACCTTTCAGGTCTGTTGCACATACCAAGGGCTGTTTCAAATGTGCTCCAGCCACTCAAGTTTTTTGCATTATGACACATCAGTTGAATAAATCAACATTATGTTCAATGGAACAGTAAAGGAAAAACTTGGGAATCAACAGTTACTCCTATTTAAATGATATTACTGCTGACACTTCAGCATTTCTGATCTCTACTCATCTGGGAAATTATTCTACCTTAATTTGGTTTACCTCTCCAGAGAGTTGGTGTCAGAGCAGAGGGACTTGCATGTGCAGTGCAGTGCAAAGTCTTCTAGTAAGTTTCCTTTGGTGATGCATGACCATGGTTCCAGTCAACACATACCATTATTTCATTTCCAGAGCCAGGAAACTTTGGAGCACATAATCTATTTTACTGATGGAATGCAAAGTCACATAGTAACCACAAAAGTCAAATACAGCATCTATTCCAGATGATTTATAATGAAGGAAGTGTTTAACCAAATGCCATGTAAGGACAAGCACTTACTCAACTTAAGTGAAAGCCTTACAAATATTTTTAAAATACTACATGGTATGGTGAAATAATACTTTTCACTTTTTGGAGGAACTTCTAAACAATATATTTTATTCAGGTTGGTATTAAAAACTGTTTATAGTCCAAACTTCAAGAAGACAGGTGCAAGGAGCAGCTTGCTTACCCATCAGTATAAACATCAAATAATCCATTTGACCACTCAGTGAAATAAAACAGGAGCAATTCCTAAGTCAACCACAACCACAAATGACAGGTGTTTTAGGAAGTGGTGTCCCTTAGCTGAGCTGCTGTGACTGGCTACGTGAGGGTGTTTTATTCCTTCACTGCCATGCAGCAAGAGGATGTGTACATAGTTGCACAAGAATTCTGCTTCGGTTGCTCAGTTTCGTCACTTTCTGAATACTGATGGATATATTGATCAGATTAATTAAGTTAATTAAGACATTTCGTATGTGAATATAAATTATGCCATTGCAATACTGCAATTTTATGGCTCTGTAGCATGTCATCATTCCTAACACTGAGGTTTTATGGTCATCTTAAACTGAAATAAAGGTGGGTATCTGCTTAGAAGGGTATCTGCCTCCTTCTCTCCCCTGTCCTCAGGTACACTGGTCCATCCCTAATATTTGCCAAAACCAAGAGGCAAGTTACTTCATCTTAGGCTCAGACTGATTCATTTTTCTCATGCAGACATGCAAACCAGGCCCAGGATCCATCTCCCCACATAATTCCACTAGCACAGCTCTGGGTACAGAGAAGGATGAAAAAGTCAGTGTAAGGAATAGAAACAGCCCTGTTATGCATTGGTCAGAGTTTCTGTGATCATCCCACTGCAGCCCAGGACACCAAAGGTGGAGCTACTACTGCTACTATCTCTAAAATTATCTGCTTTTCACTGGCAAAGAAATACAATGTCTATAGTGCAAAAAAGCTTAGAATTTCATTTCAAAGTATAATTAACTACACAATTCACAACAACTGTTTCATTGTTCTGTACTCACCACTCAGTAATTACCATTTAAAAAAAAAACTGGTTCTTTAAATGTGAACTCGTGACAGCAAAAGTACAGGGGAACTAACATATGAAATTGTCCTTGGCCTTACTGATCTCCCTGGCAAAATATATAGCGTGGGCTTAAGTGATCATGAAGGGGAGCTGCAAAGAAGCCTACACATAAAAGAGAATAAGCATAACATGGAAAACTACTGGAAAGAGCTTACAACACTGTACCATGCCTGAGACTCACCACAGGAGAGCTACTCTGCAGGTGTAAAATACTTACATGCTGAAGCAAAGAAAGAAAACAACATTGCACGAAGGATAAACAAAAGGAGGAAGATGTGGGAATATGAAAGTCAATAATAAAGAATAAAGGAAGTGCAGGAAGTGAAATGGCCAAGTGAGAAGCAGGGAAAAAACGGTGATGGGTTGAAACTCTGTAGTATCATGTAGTGGAATAAAGATGGAGAGAAAAAGGAATTTTTAAAGCCTGCAAGTAAAACCAGTGCATAAATTTACTTTCCATTTGAGATGCAAATGATTGCTTAGGCCTAGTTTTCTATGAGATGTTGCTATGTGAAACCAAATTTCCTTTGTACTTTTTTTTCCTTCTTTTTGGTTTTTTTTTTCATTATTTGGGACTTTTATAATAATATTTAAATATTATTTAAGTGCTTATCATGTATATGTAAAGCAACCAATAGAGATAATAACTAAGAGCTTAAATTTTCTGACATTTACCAGTGCACAAAATGCAGAAGCTTTATACAATGCTGATAAATTTCCTTGACCTACTGCTGAAATCTGAATAAACATATAATTATGGGCTTTAAAATGGGTTTTTTGTGTATAGTGGCACATTAGGACCTGATGTGGTAGGCTTTAAGTAGCCTGTTAGAAAATCTTTCAGCTTGCAGACAATTCCAGCTATTGTGGGGTCACTGAGGGTTAACGATTTATTCCTGAAATGAATGGGAGTTTTGTCATTGATTTAACAGAATTGGTAAAGACATTTTGCTTTTTCATTTTTTAATAGTTCTTCTGGATAGCACACTGTATGGCCTGAAGTCTCAATCCTATTGGAAATCTAGCTCTGGGACAGTAATGCCAACACTTACATGGATTTCTGCTCTCAGAAGCACTGGGAACACAGGGTGATCTACGGCCAAAGTTTCTCGACATCTTTTGCCTGAGACAAACACATGGGTGAATTCAGTGAAAGAAAGAAAATCAGAGAACATCACATTCCTTTAGGAACAGGTACTAGCAGAAAGCATTTCTACTTCCAAGCAAGGAATCAAAGCACCTCAGTAACTTCAAAAAGCCAAAGCATGATGGCAACCACTTCCAAGCTATACAAGGGTAGGTACATGCATGCAACACTCACTAAATAACTTTGAGCCATATATTAATTAGTAAGGATCTGATATTTTATGAACCATAGAAAGAGATTGGTTCATTTTGGTAAATGAGTTCATTATCATTTATAACTATATACTGGGGACAAGCATAATTTTATTAGATCTTGTCTTTCTGACATCTTACAGCCCCCCGAAATTGCAAAAAGAAATAGTAGGTAAGAATATGCTTGCACTAAACCAGTGAAATTATAGTCCAATTTGTATTTTAATAGCTATCTTGTTGTTAGCTTTTAAATTTTTATGATTCTGACAGATTTTATCTATAATAGCATAACATAGCATATAATTAATATACAATAAAATATGAAATTGCTGCGTAATACAACAAATGCTATTCTGGGAGAATTGATTCAAAATCTGAGGTCATGATTAGATGTGCTTTGCAGACCCAAGGCAAAGGGATGTTTCCGTACTAGAGAGTATGAGAGCTGACCTGCAGGGTTAGCTGGCAGTGTGGCAGAACAGAGATCCGGCAGTAATGCTTACTCAGAAAGGGTTATTACACACTTAAAAGGTCATGAAGGGGATTGATGTGGAATAACAAACATGTTCACCTCCTCATTTACCTCGCTGTCACTTCAGAAATAAGCCTTAGCAGACAAATACAGCCAAATCTCCTACAGAAGTCACAAAAGTATGCGCTAAAACATGAAGAAACAGAGGAGAATAGTAATGGATTGGAACAAGTGACACCAGAATGGTTAAGTGTTCTACTGAAACAGGAGTTTTGACAAAGAAAAAAGATAAAAATCTGATTGAATAATGAATCTAAGTGCACTGACAGCCTCAGGGTGGGTTTTACCTGACCCAGGTGTAATAAATAGGGACTGTCCCTACAGCCTCCTCTTCCAAAGTGAAGCACTTTCCTACATGGACTTGTTGGCAGTCAGACTTTTTGTACCCAGAGTTGCAGGGTGCCAGATTCTGGCATATGGCTTTTTCTCTTTTACAATCCATATATTAATGATATTATATTAATGATATTATATTAATTATGATATGATATTAATATTTATTTTTGAGATACGTATATATTGGATTGCAACCTGCCTTGATGAGCCCACAACAATTCTCCCTATCATCCCTTAGCTGTGATTAAAACAAATGATTAATTTGATAGTCTCGCGGAAAAAACTCTAATTTGTCAGAATAAGGGACTCAGAATGCATAGTAAAAAAATCCAGGAAATCTACCAGAAAATTCATCACTCCATGGATTTTTGCATGTTGATTTGCAAGAAGTATTTTTAATTTTTAAAATAATGTTAGATTTACTTATTTTTATCTTTTAATTTAAGAGCCTAGGAGATAAAGCTGACCCTTTCTTCTGGACACTGTACCAACTGATAGTGCTCAATTTCGGTACAGTAATTTACTTGGTCATAAATAATAACCCAACCATTGTTTTGGACACCATGAGAAAAATGTGTTAAGAAAGAAACTTTCAGAAGTCCCACATATTTATTTAAAGACCTTTGTGTGAACTGTGAACAAATTTGAGAAGTAGTGTATGTGTACTGGAAGTGTTTTATTCAAGGGGGTGATCACAGGCTCTTGTCGAAATGCGTCTTAATGTCTCTATAAAATAAACTGAAATTCTGTAAAAATTTTAGAACAGGCAGTCATCAGAAATATACCATGACAGTAGAGTAATCTAACAAAAGGGAATTATCTATTGTGCACTAGTACTTCATCATCTTTAAAGAGAAATTGCAAAACCTTTAAAACAAGTGGTTCTTGAAGAGTTTACATCATTTGCTATTGGATACTAGTGATTTCACTGTGCAGCTTATTTAAAGAATGGGGAATCTTGTGAAAGAAAGTCAGCTTTTTTCCCAGTTTGCAGAAGGTGATGGTAGGTGTTAATATAGCAGGATTAATCACAGATTATTTGCTCAGAACACAAAATGAAATAAACAGTTTTCCTTGGACTACTTTTCATACTACTTACCTTTGCTGTATATTTGAAAATGAAAGTTTTCCAAGTAAAAATTTTGTTGCTCAATTGTCTTTTGGGATGCCTTTAATATTATTGTCTAATTTAGAAAAGGCAACTTTCCCCTTTTTTTCAGCATCTATGAAACATTTTTAAAAGTCAGTACAGTATCTGCTTGTCTGTGCATGCAAACCGAAGTAACTATCTGGGGAACATAATCATGGCAAGAGGTCATGTTTGCCCTTTATTTGAAATACTTTTAGACTGTCAAGTGGTTTAGAAGTCACTCAATCAATACCAGAAGTCAAGGAAAGCAGTTTGTTTTATCAACATGAAGATATTTTGAATTTTCTAAGGTGGAATACTGTTTCCTTCTGCATTTTAATTGAGATTTCATAAAATCACTGTTTTAGTGTATCTGGCAAGGGTGGTTAAGTTCCACTACACTGCAACAGCCACCTGAGACAAATATGTTTTAAAAATCTGCTGGATCCACATGAGGTCTCTTCCTCTTTCCCCTTCTGTCTTCAAAAGGCAAATCATCATGAAAGATGAGACTATAAACACCTCCATATACATGTAAAAACAGTAAGGGTGTTCTGAGAGATATAAATTTAACCCATATATACCTTGGATCTGTTTTAATTTTCATGCTGTGTGTTCTATTAACACAAGAGGAACTTTAAGGTTGGATGTGGATACCCAGGCACATTTCCTATAAAGAAATGTTTTTGTGTAAAAACAGAGGTGGTTAAAAGAAAGAAGTCTGTCTGAGGTTCAGAGGCTTAGGAATAGATATTTTCAAAGTATTTTACTGTATGGTCCATCTGAATTATTTTAATTTAAAGAATTTTAAAAATTTGTTGCTATCTGCAACTTATTGTCTAGTAAAAAAAACCCATAAACCAACTTGTTTTCATGTAATTGTGCTGAAAACTCCCCTATAAAACAGATCCCCAAATCTGCCTGCATCTTTGAATTTAAAAAGAAACAAACAAAAAACCAAGAAAACAAGTCAAAACTTATTTTTGAAGGACTGATGAAAATCACACCATACAAGATTGTATGAACATGGACAAGTTGATAATAATAAAGTATTAAAATAGCATTACTTTTGGTAAATTCCACATATCTCTTTTGAATCTAACAATTGGAAATTGTCAATTAAATAATGAAATGGAGGATTAATATGTCTTGAAACTGTAGAAGGAGCATGAGTCCAGAGGGACCAGTGTTAATACAAGCTACCAGACGTTGTGAACCATGAATGATTAGCTGAGTGAATTATGAGTGCAAACTGCAAAATTATAGTTAATATTGGGAGATGAGCTACAAGAATATGGAGAATTGGGTCCATGCCTAAGGTGCTGCACTTTAGGTGAGACTGGATTTCTGGAAAAACAGTGCTACACATTGAATTTTGATGCACTCTAAAATCAATGACTTTAATTACTCAAGGAACCCTAATAATTATTAAAACCCAGTTCTTCCATTATGCCTTTCCAGTCCTTTTTATTAGAGAAAAAAAAAAAGGAATTAAAATATCTGTAATGTTATGCTAAGAAATATGTGTATTCAAATGAAAAATAACTCCATTAGAAAAAAATGTAAATGCTCAGCCCGGGTGAGCATTTTCTTAAACAGTCATTATCTCAAAATTAGTATTAAGGCTGAAAAACTAAAATAGCTTATTAAAGGACTGAGACTCCTTAAACTTTTTCATAATGTGAGTTAGGTGTATAGAATCTTTTGAAAAACCTCAGTAAGTAACTATCTGCATCTTTAGGCACTTAAATGTCTTTCCCTATTGTACTCTTGTCAATTAATTTCCATTGGGGTGCTAGGATTTGGAAATACTCTAATTTCCTCACAGATACAAGAACAGTCTCAGGCACAGCCTCTCAGTCCACAAGGTCCACAGGGGCAGGGCTACACCCTGTGCCTGGGTGGACACTGCCATGGATTGTGCTGGACAGGGTGCTGGGCCATCTTGTCTAGACTCTGCTTTTGACAGAAAGTTGGGAGCAGATGACCTTGGAGAGCTCCTTCCAACCTGGTATTTCATGATTCAATGATTCTGTAAAAGATTGTTTGAAATGCACTTGAAGATATATGGGAATTTAGTAGGTAAATCTAACTTTCAGTGAGAGAATCTACCGCAGGTTACAAAGTTTGCGTTTCACTTCTATGCAGCTTTTTAAGTTGGGGGACCCGGTTTCCCAAAAGCGAAAGTTGAGAATATCCTTATCATTGTTATTGTTTTAAAAGTATAAAGGGATATGAAGCAAAGGGCAAAGCTGAAGCAGGGAGCCTGGTGGTATTCCCCACATGTGCTACAGGTGATATGAACTACTGCATTAGCTGGGAACAAAGCACTGAGAGGATGGGAAGCAAACCATGGTTCTTCCCCCTTGTAATGGGGTAGCACCATCTGTGTGCCATGAAGGTACATGGTGGTGTTATTTGGGCTCAGCACAGGTTTTGGAGCTCGGTGGATCCTAATACCTGAGCAACAGCTTCATTCCAACAATACTGTGAACATTATTGGCAGGAACAGGCTCCTTTTCTGCACTTTATGAGGAGAATTCACTGTATCTCAATTTTTTTTTCTTTTCCTATTTTTCCATCTTTCCTGAAAAAAAAAACATTCCCAATTTTTAACTGCAATCTAATGTTTCATCCTTAAGGATTTCATACTTGTAAACAAAATGACTGAAAGCTGACAGTTGGAAATGTCATGTCTGCTGTCAACCATTCATGAATAATTGACACCAAGATTACCCAGGGAAATCTGCAATTATCCTGACTCATTAACATATGAACTAAGCCTGGTTTTGTTCTGTAGTTGTAGGATTTTCCTTTAACTCCTTGATGTAGAAGGTAAAAAAACCCCAGCGGGAGTTTGCTATACAAAGAATAAGTCTGAATGAATAAACAAAACCTCAGAACTATGAAGACATATTAGAATTTCAAGTAGTGTTTTGTTTAATCTTGCATATACTGTTTTGCTGCACTGCTGTTTTACAGGGGATATCACTGTGACAGATTTGTGTACTCGCCTAAGGCTTGGATAACAGCTCTTTGGAAATAGAGGTGTCAAGGGGAAGATCTTCTTACCCATGTTCATATTTTCATACCCATCCAGCTGAAGGTGTCTACTCAGAAAGCTGAAATAGTTGGTGATCAGTCAGAATTCAAGCAAGCTAAGTTTCCTGGATGATAACAGCATTAACAGAGGAAAAAAATTTTTTTGTGGAATTCATTAAAAAAAAAAAAAAGGAAAAGTCTTAACTTGATTTTAAGACTAAGTTTAGCAAATTAGCACTAACCACTGAAACAAGCAGACAAAGAAAGTAGTCAGGAATTTCACAAGCCAGGAAAAACATGTAAAGAAACAAACTCACAATACTTACAAAGATAATGGAAATTACTAACTGCTGCTCCCAAGCATGTTAAATGCTTTCTCTCAACCTGTACAATAGGACAGACTCAAATTTTTTTAGCTGCTGTGAGAAGTTGTAGGGTAGCCTTGAGGATTAGGATAGGATCTGAATTAAAAGTTCTTCTCTTGAAAAAAAGCCCTTTGAACTGCAAGTTGAAACCATGAAGCTATTTCCCACAAGTAATTACCATTTTGGATGCCCCTCACTGCTGGTCCTATTGCCTTTAGAAGCACAGCATATATTGGAGGCCATCATATCAATCTATAGAGTTGAATTATAACTTCTTTGGTATAATGAGCTCTCTTTGACAGCAGCACACAGTCAAAGTCATTGTTCAGAAAGGATAACCAAGCTATTGCCTCTCAAGTGTAATACAATTCATTAAAATGCAAGTCATTTCTTAAAATGCACATTCGCTGAACTCCAACCCCTCATAAATCTTGTAACATTTCATTTCTTGTTCACAGCTTTGAAATCTTTACATATGGGCCTCTGGTAACTTTCTGCATAACCTTAAAACACACATAAATTTCCCACTTTAGTATTTTTCTTCTTTTTTGTACAAAAATTGCAAGAGAAAATGACAAACAGTTTGGAATCTCTTGCCTATATGATCTTTGCGGCACACCTGTCAAAAGCAATTATTTAGACACTGGGTCTTCTCAGGCTGTTGAAGACTTCCTGACATCCACCCAAATTTCCCATCCTTTAATTCCATATCTTTGTTCTGGGTGACAATATCTTGGAAAAAAAAAATTTTTTCCAAGGTTTATAGGTAATTTCTTTTATGTGGCCTTTATATGATCTTCATTCCCCCTTAGTAAATCCAACACTATCCATCTCAATACAAACAGAGAAAATAAACAAAAGTTCCCTATGTGTGTAAAGGAGAATAGGGGAATTACGCAGACACAGAGGCCAGTTCCTGAAGTTTCCTCTCTGTTTTTATAAACACAGTATTTGAAACTTACTGCCAAAAAAATACCAACGACAATGACAGATGTGTCCAAGGCCAGCCTGGCTGGGGCTCTGAGCAACCTGGTCCGGTGGAAGGTCTCTACTAACAGCAAGGGAGTTGGAACAAGGTGATCTTTAAAGTCCCTTCCAACCCAAGCCATTCTATGACTGTGATATCTACATCATCTTCTCCAATAATTTTATATTTTTATCCAAATCCTTTTTAATCTTTGAGAATTTATGTGTTATTTTTACTTCTTGTTCTGCATACAGTTCCTCTGGTATCACATACAATAGTCTGTTCACTGTCTCTTCAAAATACAATGTGAATCTGATAACAGGTGACTGCTGCTCAGATTTTCTTCTTTGAGAGGGTTCAGCATTAAGCAATGTAATACATACTACTGTAATGTTAAAATTGTATATACTGTATTGCATTCAGAACCCACAATTCTCAAGGAGCAGGGCAAGTCTATTTAAAAAATTTTAATATTTAAATTTACACCCACTGACACATAATCCTGCAGTGATCTCTAGAGCCTATCAAACAATAATCACTTTGTAGAGCTGAATGCAATCATGCATCATTTTTGCCATAATCAACAGAATAAAGTCAATTGCATATAAATGTAAGCAAAAATAACGTGTAAGTTATAAACAAAAATAAAATTTTTTCAAGCTGTTTCTATGTATGATCCATTTGATTTCTTGTACTCAATCAGAACCAGAAATATCTAAATTTGCCTTTTATTGGGACTGATTCTTGCTTATGTACAGGAATACATACACCTACAGACCCAGCCTCAGTGTGCAGGTTTCAGCACAGAAGCAACCCGAGGATGGCTTTCCAGCCTCTGGAATTTAAATGCCTCTCTCTGTGGAGACTCAGAACAAGATGAGAACTCTAACTGAAGATTAAAGTGGAGCACAAGCCTTGCACACGGAGACATCACTTATTCACGAGCACTTACATATGTGATGCTCTAAGTCGGCAAAGCGAGTGCATTTTACTGCACCAGCCCTACGTCACTAGAGCTTCATTTCTCTTATTTCTTAAGAGCCAGACACTGAATCCCACTTTTTAAAGAGGTAATTTGCATACAGTCTAATTGTCCTCTTTAAATAGTAAACCTTTTATAGGGTAATACTGACTAATACTGCCCATTTTAAGGGACTGTTCTTCCAATGTGGAAGCAGCGATTTACACAAACAGCAGTCACTGTCTTTTATTTAACACAAGAGCAAATATGCTTTCTAGAGAAAAGCAACAAGAAATAGTATGTAAAGTTCTACTTGGAGGCTGCAGTAAAGCTGACAGTACAGTTGAAAAGACTTACCAGTACATAAGAGATTCAAAGTTGCCAGCAATTAATTCTAACAGCAGCTGAGCATATTACGGGGTCTTGGTCAAATCCTAAGAGTTTTGAAAAAATTTAACTTAATCTTTGCCTTCCACTGAGAGCTGGCCAGGGTCCAGACCATCATTGTATGGGGAGAATATAAAATCCCCTCACGCTATTTTCTGTAACTTATTAAGCATACGCTAGACACCTATGGGAAAAAAAAAAGGGAAAAAACCTACTGAGCACATTTTGTTTCTTCATGGAAGGAGCACCTATTCTTCTTGTCACCCCATTTTTTCAGCTGGTTTAGCTCCCCCTTGTCTTAGTCATTCTCTTAAGTACTGGCAAACTAAAGATGTCAAACATCACTTTAATTTTGTCATGCTAGCGTATTTGCAACTATGCTCCTGTCACTTTTGAATTCTAGCTTTCAATCAGAAACACTTCAGATTACTTCCCAGCCGCATAATTTTACAGGCTCAGTAAAAAGCCTAATTCCACACCAAAATGATAATACACAGCGTTTCTCAGAGAATTATCATTTTTACCTGGCTTCAGCAGCAAATGTAGAGACTCACATATCTTGTGTTCAAGAAGATTATGTTATGAAGGCATTAATCCGAGTGATGGCTCACAATATTTCTGTTTTAACTTGTAAGTAGAACTTGAGCGACTCCATCAGCCCCCTTCTTTTAGTGCACTGAAATGGGAAGAGCTACAGAGATTCTTTCACTGGCCACACAACAGCTAGAAATGATTGCTGACCTTTACCATACAATCACAGAATATTCTGAGTTGGAAGGGACCTTAAAGAACATCCAGTTCCAACCCCACTGCTGTGGGCAGGGACACATTCCACTAGACCAGCTTGATCAAAGCCCAAAACAACCTGGCCTTGAACATTTCATGGGATGAGATATTCCTTAGTTTAATATATTACAAAAATGTCTTCATCTCAATGTCTTTAGCTCAAAAGAATATAGAAATGTCTTTGTCTTAACATCTTTAAGGTTGTGTGATCATCTGATGATGAAAGAAAGGAAAGTAATGATCTCCAGTGTACCCAGACACACTGCTTCCCACTTGGTGCTCCTTTCCATTTGTTCTCTAAATCCATCACTGCCTTTCTTCCTCACAGGCTGGCTGTATAACTGTCTGCTCAGGAGCCTTTACGGCCATCAAGCACTGCTATTTGAATCACTTCACTTTCCTCGAAAAGAACTTCATGCCTTGCTCCTCAAAACCCAAACAGACTTTTAACATAAAATAACAGTTCTCACTAAGAGAAATGAAAAGGAGTTTTGTGGATAAACAAGACATTGTATATTTTATTCCAAGCATTAATGTTCCTTCCTAATTCCTTCTAGAACACACATGGAATAATCATTTATATGAGAAAGTGGTTCTGTTGTTGTTTTTGTTGGGGTTTTTAGCTTTGTTGGTTTTGGGGTTTTCTTTTCATGAAATACCTTTCTGGATATGAAGAAGAGGATGAGTTTTCCTATTGTCTTTCTGTATAAGGTGTTAATTGCTTGCAAATTTTGGTGTCTCCATACTGTTAAAAGCAGCAGGTGTTGAGTGTCCTTTCTAGTAGACCTAGCATCCTTGATTTACTCAATCTCACCTTTTAGACACTTTGAGTCATTTCTTTCTCTTCCACTATTCTATAGGCTCTGTTCAGTTAACTTGGATCATTCCAGTTCTTCAAAGGGGAGCACAGTGAAATCACAGATGCAGGACAGGACCCAGGATACCCTGGGCTGGGAGGAAGCTTGGGAGGTCTCCAGTCCCACCTGCTACCTAAAGCACTATATCAAGATTGGATAACACTGTGTGTCCACTCAGGTTCTCTAAACCTCTGAGCACCCCTGGGTAAAACTGATGAGGCCCAGTGAGTTTGCCAGCACCTGGCTCAAATTTCTGGTAACTTGTTTCTAATTACAGATTTAGACTTTTCTCCTCATAATCAACAGTAACTGCACTAACTAGGTACATTTTTAGTGGGAACTGAAAACTAAATAATCAACTCCCCTTGGCATTGCTTTCTGATAACTTTCTCAACTACGGGACCAACATTTTCTTTCACTTTCTTCTAATAGCAATAGAGAGTGCTTGCTGTTAATCCTGGTATCTTTAGGGATCTTCAGTTTCTGTATGCCTTTATTTTTCTTATTCAAATGGAGGTTGCAGATTTTATATTTTCTTTGTGCCCATTCATCTAAATGTAAGCTAAAAAAACCAAAATGCATTTATTTTTTCCATATAGTCTCTATTTTCCAGAACTGTAGCTATCTGCAGAACTGTAGATGAAAGGATTTATCAAGTAAGCATACAGCAAAAATCTAAGAGAAATGTTTGATATATATCAAAAAATAAAAATCAGTTTTCTCCTTCTTGCTCTTGCTCCGACTGCAAAATGGAATACACATTAATGTGTTACAATCTAATTTATTTTCTTTTTAAATTATAATCAGGTTCCAGGGTTAGTTTTTCATCGTATATATTTGAAAAAGAAAGTAATTCACGACTCCAATTTCCCTTTATCTTATTATATTGATAATGGAGAGATGGGGCTGCTGAAGCGTTACAAAGTCATTTTCTGTTATTTTGCTGACGTTATTGTTGTTTTATTATTAAATGATTTCTTCTACTGGGTTTTCTTAAATATGATGATTCATATCCTTAATACATTAAAGAATCACTGTATAGAAATATCTGACCAGAGCCATAGGACTGAATTACATGTGAATAGATGAAGACACAGCTTAAGTACACAGAAGAGACTCAATGCACAGCATAAGTATAAAGAAAATTTTAAAAATAATAGTCTTAAGCATATTAGAGATCTCCGGTCTTATTCTCCTAAGCTATAGTGATTCTAGGTCATACTAAAATTGCAAAACAGTAATAAAAAAATGCTTTGTTATACTTAGATGGAAACATCAATATTTTAGAAATATCTAAAATGTAAACTATTTAAGGTTTTGCAATATTGGTAAAAAAAAAGACCAAAATCTAATTGAGACCACTTTACAGGTTGCAAAAGAAATATCTGTCCAAATCGTTTTCCATTTCTCTCCTTTTTTTTCAGTTAAAGGACTTTTTATTTTTTGAAACCAGCAGGCAAGCCACTTCTCATCAGACAGAAATGCATTTGAAGATTATGTTTTTGGCCATGTAATACCAACAACAGCATTAAATATGGAGAGCTTTATTAGTGTTATTACTAAAGAGCAAAGGACTTGGATGGAGATAATGAAGAGGGCATAACCAGCCATTGTGGGAAATAAAACTATTACTGCCTCCCACTGAAATGCAAACAGGGCTGGACCACTGAGAGAAGGGAAGATTGGAAGTTCCACCAGACTATGCGATCAGGCTGAACCCCTGCAGTTCATAGAATCATAGAATCACAGACAGGTTTGGGTTGGAAGGAACCTTAAAGACCACTTAGTTCCAGCTTCCCTGTCATGGACAGGGACAGCTTCCACTAGAACAGTTTGCTCAGAGCTCCATCCAGCCTGGCTTTAAACGCTTTCACAGATGGGGCAACCACAACTTCTCTGGGCAAGTGCCTCACCATTCTCCCAGTACAGGTCAGTAGTTCCCAGGGTCCTCCTTTCCACCCTCCTTTCCTAAGTATGGGTACAATGTTTCCTCTTTTCCAGTCACCTGCGACTTCACCTGACTGCCATGACTTCTCAAATACCATAGAGAGTGGCTTGGCAACTACATTTGCCAATTCCCACAAGACTCTGCAATGCATCTCACCAGGTCCCATCGATCTACGTTCTTCTTCCCCTTTACAGTACTGAACACACAAATCAAGAGGATGGAAGAAGAAATTGACAGGCACCAGTGTTCTGTGCAAATATTTTTTGAAGTATATGTGAACGTCCTGGGTTCTTTACCAAAGCATATTGCAATGTGGAGTAGGAAATTAGCTATTTGAGGGTAAATCTTCCATTGTAACTCTTTTTTAAGTTAATATTTTTCAGCATTTATTTTGCAAGTTTGTATACAGTAAGTTTTAAACTGCATAGTGGTTGGTCAGACAAGAGATGCAGAAGAATTTCAGTTCCTTTGAGACAAATCTCTCTCCTAAGGGCCCTCTTCCTCTACATAAGTTTGTGTGATTGTAACAAAAAGGATCTGCAAAAATAAGAAGAAACAGTATTTTATAACTGTGGGACTTGTGGCTCATCATTTCTGGAAACCTGGACTTGTTAATAAGCCATTTTTATGGCTGAAATCAAAAGGGTAACTAAATGATGTGTATAGAAAACCATGTGAAAAAGTCTGATACTGCAAATGTCTAATCACATGGTTTCAGCAGGAGGTTAGGAATGTAAATAGGAGTTAAGAACCCCTGCTGAACCTGGAGCATGGTTAATTTTATATATTTGAGCAATATTTAAATCGATGGGAATTCAATAAAACATTAAGTAATCTTATATTTAAAAGAATAAAGCTGAGATTATTCTTCTCGGTTATGTGCAGTTACTTACATATCATTTGATATCCTTTTATTTTCATATCATTTAAATTCACATTTCAGTTTTCCTTATGGTTTGCTGAACTGCCTAAGTGTTTGGTTTATTGACATTTTGTGAATAATGAGGTCCACTAGTACATTCTTGTAACTCATAAAATACCAGCAAGCTCCACATTTATTCAGCAAAATATATCCTTTGGATTCTGAGTTGCTAAATGAAAGAAATTTGATCCTAATGATTTTTGAAAATAATGAGATCACTCAGTAGTATTACTTAATTCTACTAAGTATTTGTTTGACATGTCACACTATTATTTTTTATAGTGGTATAAATACATGTTATTTAACTATTCACTTATAATGGTATGGTCATAATACATATAAATAGTTCCCATATCAAAATGCATATTTTTATTAACATATTTTGTCACTCACTTTTTAATGAATAAAACATTGTTGCTGTGTTTGTCTATTTTATATTCACATATACTAATATTATATTATATTTTCACATATACTAATTACAGTCATATATGAACAAATGCAGAAAAACTCCATCTTATTACGAGAAAGGAGAAAAAGCCTCACTGTTTTCATCCTAGTCAGGCTAAGTAGGGGTGTCGAGGGTTCTGAATCCTGAACAGGAAATCAAGGCTTCAGGTAAATTCAGGTTTCAAAGCCTGAAGTCAGCTACCTCTAGGCCAGTATAATCTCTGGGTGATATTTTTGGTAATTAATCTCTGGTAACTAAGAAATGTACCAAGCATGTTATATATATGAAAAGCAAAAGCATCGTCACAGTTACTTTAATTTGAGAAGGTTGGATAGAAATAAAGTTCTTCCAGCTTAAGGCTGCCGCAGACCTCTAGTTTGAAGAGTACTACAGACTGAATCATTGATATTGAGAGCCTCTTCAAACCACCACTGAAACTGAAAAAAAGTCTGATCTGTTTGCCATTGGTGAGTGATGTTTTTCATGGGTGTGTGTGTGTGTTTACCCTCAATTTTGCTTTCTTATTTTCTGTACAAAACTTTGACACACAACAAGCCAGGCTGTTTCAAAACCACTGCATCTGTGAACAATGGAAACAATAAAGGAAATGAGATTGCCCAGTTGTAGCATGACATATTAAATTCTCTTTTAACTTACAGCTTGCAATTTTACACTTGTAAAAAAATGCAAGTCTATATTCTCATATGGAAAGATACAATGGGCATGCAGATTGTGACTATCCTATTTCAGATGTGAGGTTTCTTACAGCAGAATATGTTTCTTTAGTAGTCTATAAAACTTTTACAAGATTTAGTCTAGGCAGACGTAGTTGTCTACAGTTATTCTTTTTTGCCCAAATCATGCTCTTAGTCAATCAAAAAATAACTATGTTTTCTATCACTTTGAAGCTTTCAAAATCTTACACTGAATCTTATGGTACAGAAACATACCAAGGAAGGTACACTGTTTTTCCAAGGAAGAAAATTTACATTTATAATTATACGTTTTGACTACTTTTGCCTCTAAAATGTCATAGATAAGTGAGAAATGACATTTTAGTCTATTCCAAAACATTCATGATTTAAGGCACAAGAAGGCTACTACTGATGTTTCAGCTTGTCCTATACAACTATGAAGTGGACAATCTGTAACAGCTGTGGTATTAGAATAGTACATACATCTGCATTTGAACTCAACCATAAAGCATGTAATAACTTCCCTAACAGTTAATTAAGACAGTATCATTACAACCTACTAACTTTTGGTATACCTAACAGCGTTAAAACAAGAATGTTATCAAGGCTGCCTCAGAGACTTCTTTTTATAGCCTTTAGGTAGAAAATAATAGCAGATTGGTGTGGTTTTAAGCATTGATTTTCAACCCCACATATCGAGGAGGTGCTACCCATAGGAGGTCTACAGTGTTAGCAGTCTCAGAATGGTTGAAGCAATGATCTGATTTTTATTTAGTGCAATAATTCTTTATGTGTCTTAGGCAGTGCTATCCTTTCAGTTGCAACACAGCTTTAACTCTGATCTGACAGTTTTAATCTTTCAGCCAAAAACTTCAGCACTGCATCATCCAGGCATAACTTCAAATGTCACAGCCATTTAAGGGCCAAAAAGGTATTGTCATCCCCACTGATTTTATTGACCTTTGTAAAGAAATTTGGGACAGACTGAGTAAAAAGCCAGTAATTCTAATCCGTAATTATTCTCAGGTATCAAAAAAAACTACTTAACTCTAGTAAAGAGGCTCTTTACTATTAAAAAAGCTCTTAGCCATCAAAACTAAATCGGTAATACATGGGAAAGAACTGATTTAACAGAAGTCAGCCCCGAAGCTCATTAATAATTGCTGCCTCCAAATTTATCTATAAACATTAAGGCCAGTAAAATGCCACTGTACAAACAGTAACAGAGAAAGTAAGCAAGAAGAGTATCAAAAGGAAGTTCACATAATAGGAATATCTTTTCAAAACTGTTAGTTGAGTTTCCAATATTACCACTTTCAATGGTGAGTCATAACATCAAATGCAGTAAAATGTATATATGACAGAAAAATTAATATCATTTCAGGCCAATTGAATACATCAACTTAGTTATCCAATAACAAACTACAAATAACATTTCTCAAAATCATCAACTTTCATAACTTTGAGTCAGATTACCAGTGCACTACTTTTCACCTGATCTCGTTTTTTCTCTTACAATTACTGTTAATCTTAGAGACGTGGGTTTTTTCATTTTTTTGGTTCAGGATATTGTATTTTTGAAGCAAGGAAGAGCGACACGATATGGAATCTTGCCAGTGTTCGATTAACAATAAAAATGTTAAGAGTATTGGACTGTAATATAATGATAAGATTAAACTGTGAAACAGGTTTGATTATAAAACACCTCATCTGAAAAAAAGGTAATCCTGATGTAAAATGTTATATATTACGGCTGAGAAGAAATAATAAACCAACTTATGCATATACTAAAAGTTAAAATATTCAATTATATTTTAAAAGACATTCTTATCAGTGAAACACACTTGCTCTACCAAAATAAAAGTTGCATAATTGGAAATGAAAAAGTTATAGCTGTGTCCTTCAACTTTTTCCAAGGTGCCTGTTGATTTTTTTCTGGAAGAACACTTATCTTGTTTCAGGGGGAGGAAAAAGAAAACAACTTTTATTTCATTCAGTTATTTTCCTCTTAGCTACACCATCCCTGTAAACATGTCCAGTGCAGATCATATTTTAGGATAAGTATTAAACTGGTAACTCATGGACCTACATGAATATTTGCTCATTCATTTTGGATATGGAAAAAATGCAGCACACAGCTTTTCTTTACACATGCTCACACTGTACTTTTTGGTTTGATTAGTCAGCCTGTTTTGAAGGTGTGAGCTTTATGCTTTTGGTAAAATGTGGTTTCAGGTATCATGGTTTATTCAGGCTTTTACAGAGACATTGCTACCTCCTAATTCAGTGTCCAATACAAACACAACATATTAGCTTCTACAGAATGATCAAATACAGTGGCTGTTTGAATTAGATAAAATCAAAACATTAAATTTGCTGAACGGTAAAAATATTTGACAATTCATTTACTCAGATTTACGATAGGTTTTTTAAAACCCTTCTCAAACCTAGAACAAACTTTAGGACTTAATCCCACTAATCCTGCAAAGCTAAAAAACATAAAGAATATCAAATTAGTTTTGCAGCATGTCCTGTTGGTCATGCAGGTCAGCAGATTCAGGCTGTAGAAAACAAAGTGGTAGGTTAACGGGTCAAGCTGAAAGCTGATACACATTTTACTGTGTCCCAGGATCTAACCAGGTAATTCCTCTTCAGGGGATTTGAAACAGCTGAGGATCACAGAGGCTCAGAGGCGTGACTGGTTGAATGCAATGGTAATCCCATGCTGACACTCCCTCCCTCCTGTAACTGTTTACCCTGGTATCAAATTAACAAATCCCTCTCATCAGTATTTTTTAATACTGTTACATTAAGAATGTCTCCTGTTTTTCTGCTCAAGGCAGAAATTCTTATTCTTTAGGCACCTAAGAACATTGCAATGGACACAGTCATAATTCACCACCGCTAGGTTTTCTGACCCAGCTGAGCATACACAGACTTATGCAAAAAAAAGCTCATTGAAGGAAATGTGAAGTTAGGAGCTGGGAGCCAAAAGTTCAGTGCGTAGTCCTGCTACTCTTTGGATCATGAGAACAAACCACTTGCTGCTGTGAACTTACAGGCATTATTACTTCTATCAAAAGTAAGACGATTTACATCCTATCAGATGAATGGTAGGAGATACCATTATAAAAGCCACAATGTTAATGAAAATACCTAATTTTATGGTCTCTTGCTGCCATAATTTTCAGGATTTCAGAAAAATAGTTTTGTTTCTACTCTAATTCTATTTAAGATATTGTATTGGAGGTTTTCATTTAGATAATGTGTATAACTTCATATTTGAAATTAAAATATTCATAGATTTTCTAGATCACTAGGGAAAGCAATTATATTACATGCTGCTATGTTGATCCTTCATAGATGTTTAAGCAGCACTCAGTGTTTATTTTCCATTTTGCTTTCCGTATCTAATGAGGAATTCTTTAATGGATTTCCCTGTGAAGTGCAGTAGAATACAGAGAATAATGAAAACAGAGAAATGCGGAGGATACTCTTTATGTTGTGTCAAGTCTACTCTTCTAGACACGATATTTTACATGAAGTTACCCAGATATGGCTGCAGCTTTCTTTCTCCATGGACAATTGGCACTGTTCTAGTTCAACAGCAGTTGGTTTCTATGTAACACTCTATTGGTTCTGTTACTGTTAAGTAAGCAGAAGTAAAATAAGCTTTAGTAAAAGTAGCAGAAGTAAAATAGGCTTAAAAAAGCCTCAACGTTCTTTTGAGGAGGCTGAAGAGGATGTGTATGACACTCCATTTTGCCCACACGTATAAATGAACACAGACAGGTACTATTTGTTTAAAAAAAAAAGGACAACTAAATGTTCAGCAGACCTTGATAGTGGAAGAATGCTCTTCATATACACTTTGGTGCATAACTTCACGGTTAACTGAAAATATGCTAGTACAGCATCTTTACAGGTTATTGTTACACGGCTTGCAAAAGTCTAAAGCTATTCCAAATGTCAACATAAATGCTAAGAATACCTTCAGGCTAGGAAAAAGCCCACTGAGTCTGGGCTCATTTCATTACATTTCACTTCATTACGTTTCATTTCATTTCATCAGACTTCACTCAAAGCAACTAAAAATAAAAATTTAACTTTCTCATGTAAAAAAAAAAATTTCATTTTATGCACTGTCAGCTGAATTTTGTTTTATTTTCCTTACTTGACAGTCTATGTAGAACTACAGTCTTGAGGAAGAGCTGCTGAAAATCTGCCCAGTGGAAAAGGATCTGGGGCTCCTGGTTGAATGTGGCTGAACATAAGCCAGCACGTGTCCAGGTGGCCAAGAAGGCTAGTGGTATCCTGGGCCTGTATCAGGAACAGTGTGGCCAGCAGGACCAGGGTAGTGACCATCCTTCTGTATTTAGCACTGGGGAGGCCACACCAGTTTTGGGTTTCTCACTAGAAAAGGACATTGAAGTGCAGGAACGTGTCCAGAGACGGGGAATGGAGCTCATAAAGGGTCTCAAGCACAAGTCTGATGAGGAGGGGCTGAAGGAGCTGGAGCTGTTTAGCCTGGAAAAAAGAAGGCTCAGGGAAGACTTCATCACTCTCAACAACTCCCTGAAAGGAGGATGTATCCTGGTGGGGGTACGGCTCTTCTCCCAGGCAACAAGTGAGAGAATGAAAGAAAAGTACCTCAAGTTGCAACAGGGAAAGTTTAGATTGGATGTTAAGAAAAATTTCTTCACCAAAAGACTTGTCAGGTATTGGAACAGGCTGTCCTGGGAAGTGGTTGAGTCAGCACCCCTGGAGGTATTTAAAAGGAGTGTAGATGTGGCACTCAGAGACATCGTTTAGTGGTGACTCGGCAGTGTTGGGTTAATGGTTGGACTCGATTATCTTACAGATCTTATCCAACCTAAATGATTCTATGGTAGTAAGTCCCCTTCTTTTAAATAAAAATTATTTGCAATAGAGTTATTGCATTTTAGCAAAACAAGTCAACTTTACAGCCAAAATGCTGTAGTAGGCATTTTTTGTACCATAATGAAATGTCTGTTTTCCTCCCTATTGAACTTCAATATTTTTGCTGCAGCCATTTTGCAATTGTGCTAATCTGCAGAACTTAACAGCATAATATGGTAACAGTTTTGTTCCAGATCCTTGAGGAAGAGTCTTGTAAAACACAGAAGTTTTGATGCATATGGAATCTAATAGAGTTATTTCCACCATGTGTACATGCTGGAAATCAGACTCAATCACCTGGCCAGTGCATTTTAAATTTGGCAATCTTTCCACTCAATTGAGATCAGCAGATTGTTGAACATTCATGGGTCAGGACTTTTTATTAGAAGACCCTGGTGTTATGTTCTTACTTAAAACAATTCATCATTGCCCTTCCATCTGAGGAACTTTTACCTTTTGAGAGTCAATTTACTATATAATGTTTGATTTGATAGGCCCTGAACCTTCTGCTCACAAGTTACTTAACATTTTTACTACTCTTTAAGTTTCAAAATCATGGTTGATTTCCCTGTAATGAATAATTAATAAAGTAAACTGTTCTGCCGGATGAATTCAGTAGAAACAGAACAGCAAAATAACCTACTCCCTTCATACCTGGGATAGAAAAGTGTTATGGCTAAAGAAGGGTATGACTAGATGCATAAATGTTCAATTCTTTCACAGACCAGCAGTGGCTCTCTGGAGACATCCAGCCAAATTTAGTCATGGGGCACACTGACTCTCATTCAGTACCATACAAGTGCTGTACATTGGAGCCAGGGTGATGTATGTTATCATGGTCATATTACCTATATGTAAACAAAAAAATGCCCAGGTTTTGGTACAGATAAACATCCCAAAAATGAATTACAAAGGTTTACCCGAGGAAAAATCCTAATCAAATACCTGACCTGCTCAAGGTCAAGTGCACTATTCCTTCGGTAACTTTTAAAAATCTTTCTTAGGTCTTCTGAGTTCTCCTTACATAAATTGAATTACTACACTAAGTGATCACCACAAAAATTAAAAAGCAAAGTAACGAATAAGAGCAAAAAGATAACATTTGCACTGCAAATGCTAACAGGAGCTAAGGATACAGTTTTTATACTGAATTACTTTAAAGTGGCTGATGACAACAGAAAGCATTGTAGTTATGCTTCAGCACATTCCAGAGCAGATCTGCTGAAATCTCTACTTTCTCTTGAAATCCCTACCTTCTATTTCTACATCCCAAAAGAAAGACACATATTCATATTCAGAAATGGTATACAAACTCTGGTTTAGAATACAAATACTTCAGTTGAATTAAAGCAGAAGTAGCAACAGCAAATTTTACATCAGAAGATGGAAGATGTATATTTTTTGGTATATTGGAATCACCTTCCTTATCAGAATGTCAAGGATTCCTATAAAAACAAATACCCAGCACTGATCACGTTTCTTAGATGTAGTGAATTCTGTCTTGCTCCTACAAATTCCACGAGAGATTTCTTTACCCTTTCCTCTGGACTAAAAATCAGAGTTTCTCAGAGGAGTAAAAAACTGCACTTCTCTTTATTCTAAGCTAATAACAGCTTCTGAATGATTCTCTGCCATAATTTAAGAAGCCTAAGGGTGTAATTATACAAATGAATTATTGAAAGGTAATTTTACTCTATTTTGGCCATTCTGTTCAAAGCCTACATATTTATGCTCTCATTCTCTGAGGTAACTGATTTGGAAAACAGTCAAAGAAAGTATTATGCAACGAATGATGGTGCCCTGCTTACAACATTATTAATATTTTCTTTCTTACATTAAAAAGAAAAAAAGTACAGAATATTAATTTCAAAATCAGTAGGAGAACCTTCTCAATAGGAAAAAACAATCCCACTCTTCCCTAATATCGCATTACCAAAAATTGTAAGCTAATGTTTTAAATTTTCTTTTTATTGTTTGCCTCTGGGTTCTGAGCCTTGCAGGGCTTTCTATGATCACCTTTCATAATCAAGAAAGAGAAGAGATTTTCTCTATATGTATTCTGAAATCAGCATGGGCTCATATAGCTCCAATTTAATTGCAACGGTATGTTACTTCTGATTAAAAGTCCCAGACCATGCAGGGGAAAAACTGCTAATGTTTCAATGCAAGGAACATCCTCAAGAAGAAATCTCAGTGACCTAAGAGTGCTTTTTTCACTGAATATGATCCTATTAGTCCAGTGTTTCTTCAGTTTTTCCACATGAGGAACTATCTAGCATGTTCTAAGTAGAATTCTTTCTTTTTATTATTGCAAAGGCATAGTTGCTGTGATAGATAGCAACAGAAAAGTGCATTCAGAAAAATCAATAAGAGCAAAGGTGTGAAGGAGCTTCTTCTTTGTCACTGCAGTTTGGTTAGTAAGATGAAAAAAAAACTTACAGAACAATGATATACCAAAATCTGATCAGAAAATCAAAGGCAAGCCTTTTCAAGGAATATCTTCTCTACAAAATTAAGAGTTTTCTGGTGAATAAACAAAAAACCGAGAAAAATTCCCTTTGACCTTTGGATAAAAAAATTAAAAGTTATGGTCTTCAATTAGGAGAGTGCTACATCCTGTAAGTTGCAGTTATAATTCTGAGCAATTTTCCCCCTTTCTATGTGCCAAAGTTCAGTGTCAGATTATATGTGGTTTTCTCATGGTTTCCCTTTGAAGGTTATGGTCGCTTCATGATGATGATGCACAAGGGTAGTTCAAGCCTCAAAATGGAGCCTCATGGCCTATAGAGAGTAATGAGAATATTCTTACCTAATTATTCACCTACTTCAACCTGAGGGTTTCTCTGCTCTGATGTTCACTCACGAAATATTTCTGAATCTATCAGCAATAAAACTCTTCATATTCTCTGAAATACTTAAGGTGGGTGAGACAAATGTGTTTAGCTTTGTATTGTAAACAGATAGTAATATATTGACAGTATTTTTATTCCATCTTTACATGTCATAAAATTTAAAAAATGATACTGCTCTTCCCACTGCAATGTCACCTGTGATGCAGCTTTGTATCAAAATAACAGAAAAATCTTTCAGTATCAGTAGTACAGAATGTAAACAATTACTATTTCCAATTCACAGTTATCTACTTAATTTTAGTCTTCAAAAACAAACAGAAAAGTAAAATGTGACATGTTTTGCTGAGATTTCAACAATACATATCTAAGTGTCTTTTTTACTTAAAATTATTCCTTACAAAAATACATATGCCAACCATTTGAACTTATTATAAGGTGGAGGCAGTACTTTATCATTACGGTTGAAAGGTAAACTTTTGAATTTCTTGGGTTTGTGACTATTCTAATGTATTACCTTTCATAACACTAGGTTTTATTAAAGCCCACAAGCTCACACAAACCCCAAAAGCCTGTCAATACAGAAATGCCAGCTGTATATACTGTATGAAACATGTTCAGGGCAGCTACCCGTGGAACAAAATACATAAGTTATTATTTTGAGACCTTACCCTGCCTGTTCTATAGTGTAGCTTATAGTGTTCTATAGTGTAGCTTATGCCCAGGAATGCTGTGCCAGCCTGAGCCTGAAACCAGCTGTTTATCAACTGGTAATGCGAGGAACATTGTTTAATTAACCAAATAGAGTTTTTTACATTGTATGCTCACAGTTAAACATGAACCAGCCATGCAACACTCATGATGGTGCTGCCAATACATCCAGAAAGCAATTCAACACAGCTGGGTAGAATGGAAAGGGAAAAGGAGGTTTTCGGTGGATTAATGTATGCAGGACTAACAAAGCGAGTGAGCTACTGAAATGTGACACCACGCTCATACTCCCAGGCAAAGCACCTCTGTACGCCCACAAGGACTATCATTGTTGTTACTCTGGCTGCACAGATCAAGCAATTTTACATCTTAGAGGCATTCTTTGGTCTCGTGGCCTCTCCTTGCTCTCAGCAAGGATGGCTGAGTTGACTTTTGCCCCTAAAGGTTGCTAAATCCCCAAATCATCATGAATCTGAGCTCTTAGACATGGTAGTTCATAGATCAATATATTAACACAGACTAAAATCAATGGTGGTTTGCATTAATATGCTAAATTTTGAATCACAGCACTTTAGGACCAGACCCACTGCTCTTCAGCCAGTTTTGGGACTTGTAAATGCCACTCAATGGATGTGATGGACAGCTGGAGGTGACAACCTCTTAAATTGTCCTAGCTTGGACTAGTAAAGCTTGTGTCAAAGAGAAATCATTAAAAAGAAATACCCTGACCTTCCCTATTTCCTAGTCTAGGTTTCTACACTTCTGCTCCTAGAAAAGAGCAACTTTTATTCATAGTTGGTCTCTGCAAACTCTTCCTCTCCCTTTTCTCCATATTTTTCTCAATTAAACTGCAAATAAAGAGCCAGTATTTTCCCTTGTCCATTGTTAAAGCCTTGTCATTTTGCTTAGCTAATCACCTTATCAGTACCTCTCACATTCTGTACTAAATTGTCACCTCTTGACTTGTCATAATCTGAACAACGTAAAAATATAAGTGAAAAACCTAGAAGTTTTCAGCTCAACAATTTTTAATACATGAAAGTTATAACAGTATCACTGACTATGCTAATACTTGGAGTCCAGTTTTGATTCAGAGACATATTCTGTAACTTAGAAAAGTAGACATGAGTTGATAAAAAAGAGCTAAAATATATATTTTGCATGAGTGTCTGTAAAATTTTTTCACTTACAGAAATACTGCTAAATACTATCAATTTTATACATAGAATATCTATTAAATTAATACAAGGAAACAGGACACTTAAATAGCTAATCTCTCTGTCATATGGTTGCCCAACAGAATGAGCTAATTACAGTAGCCTTTCCTTTGCTTATGGAAAAATATGAGGTTTGGGTTTTTCTGTTTGTTTGTTCCTGTTTAAATACAGTTGTGGAGGACACAAAGCGTGCAAGGTAGGAAGCAGAGCTGAGCGTGTCCAAGATTCTCATGCATTCAGGGTTCTCCAGGCTGGAACTACGAAAGAATTTTCTCCCAGGTTGAGCTGCAGGAATTTAAAATTATTTTTGCTTTCTCTCATAGTCTGAAGGGTTAGCTGTGTACTTCACAGGTTCTCCTGACAGCTTAGTCTAACAAATAGCTCTTGCTGCTCCATCAATCTATGACATCACTGATGTCTGTCATCTATTTTATTGGTGCTCCATAGTTTTGGTAGGTATTTTTGCACTCCAGCTGGCTATAGAGTTTCTGTGCCTCTACTGCAGCAGGAGTACACAAGGGCAAGTAGCAAATTCCCAGCTCCTGCAGGCTTCAACCTAAAGTACATGGAACATGAACAATCTTCCCATGCAGAATGGCCTTTGGATTCTGACCTGTACAAAGAGTTCCCAACAGCAAAAACCGCATAAGCTGCCTGTTCATGTACTTTAGGTTGTCATGGGTACTTGCACCATTTTCCAAATCATATTTTGGCCAAGACTGACTACAGGGCTATGTAAATCATAAGAGTCATAGAATGGTAAAGATAAAGTGGTTGCAACCCCCTGCCAATGACAGGGACACCTTCCACTGGAGCAGGTCGTTCACAGCCCCATCTAATCATCAAGGACCATCTACACACATAATTAATTTTGGAGAAAGTCCGTCGCATAAATGTAAAAATATCTGTGTGAACACAACACAACCGGGTTAAATGGGAAGAAATGCAGACCTTTTACTCCTCTCTTGCCCATAAATCATTTTGCATTTGAAAAAATGAAGCTGCAGCTGTGTTCTTGTGGCTACCTCTCTACACTGAAATCCTTTGGTGATCTCTCTAACAAATATTACAGTTCCTCATCCTATTTCAGTAAGTCATATTCTTTCATATTCTCTACTTCCCAGATACTGCTGGATATGATCCCTTGGTTTTTTGTCTCCTCTGCTTCTCCCTGCAATGATCTACAGCATTTCATGGTATCTTGAATGTCTTACCTGAAGGGAAGAGGACACATCCTTCCCACCTGCATGTTGCATTGCTTCCAAAACACAGACACAGCTCAGACATTCTTAGTCTAGGGAAAAAAAAAAAAAAAAAAGGTTTACAAACTTTGTAAGATAAGGCACAGAAAAGAACATATGGCACTGCTTAAGCTGGACCAAAATGCAAGTTCTGTAGAGCTGCAATTGCGATAAAGTAATTGGAAGTACGAGTGAAAGGAGGAGGACCATACTTTTAAGACAGAAGGGACATGTCTAACCAGACTTTAGCTTGCAAGCTACAAAGAACCAGACAGGATGCCAGAATACAACTTCATTTCATGTCAACATGGCAACAGTGATAAAAATACCAACACTGAGACTAAGGATTCTTTTTGAAGCACAGACCTGGCATCGGAAACTTTTTTGTTTGCTGGAAATCTGTTCAGGCAGTACATAAATCATTCAGACTCCTTTAACCCTCTTCCATCTCCACTGACTGCTAGAGAGCAGGAAGTTTCCCAGTGCCACAAGGGCACAGAATGCTAAATAACTGCTGCCTTGCTTTCATGCTGCAAGTCCAGCCATACATGTGCAGTTACAGACCAGCTCTGCCTGTTTTTCATAAGGGGTGGGTATGATGACCTTGACTCTGTTCTGACTCCAATTTCCACAAGCTGCTTGTTAGTCTCTTACCAGTTGCTCAAAATTGTAACCAGTGCTCTGAATATAGATGCCTTCTTCACTCTACCATTTTCTCGGTTAAAATGAAGCCCCCTGAATATCCCCCACCTTTGCCACCATCACCTCACACACACACTTTTCATAAGCATTGTAGGAATCTGTGACTGTCCACAGGGGAAAGTCAGGTGACTTTTGCTAACCTCAGTGTTGCCTTCATTATCTGCCTTGCCACATCCACTACTCCTTACAAACAGCACACACATACACACAATGAGACACATAAAATATTGTAGGTTTTGAGCACTTGGTGATATGATAAAAATAAAAAGGCAAGCAAAATGAAGGTAAGGAAGAGAATCAAGAAAAATTCACAAACACTTAAGGTGTGCACAATGGCATTGCTAAAGTGCCATTTTTGTACAGGTAAAAATCTGTGAAATTCTTTTGTAAAACTAACAAAAATAATGTTTATTGGGGGTTTCTTCTTTATTTATTTATTTATGACCAGTACATATATTTGAAATGCTTTTTTTAATGTAAGCATAACTTTCAGTAGGTTTTTTTTTTT
The DNA here is from genome assembly GCA_013399875.1 of Gymnorhina tibicen. NCBI lineage: Eukaryota > Metazoa > Chordata > Aves > Passeriformes > Artamidae > Gymnorhina > Gymnorhina tibicen. The sequence goes on from VXAZ01010787.1 coordinate 542,065, forward strand.
TGTTTTTCCTGTAAGGCTCTTATCAACATAATTTCTCATTTATACTGAGGCATATAATAGTAATTTCCAAAGCGTAACAGGCAGCCAGCCACAAATGCAAATTACTGGAAACCATTACCCTTTTTTTCCTTGAAAGCCTGAAATGAACAACACAGCATGACACAATGGTGTCTGAACCCACTGCTGACTTCATGAACTGGAATTTTAGAGAAAGAAAGTGTACTAGCCATAATACCATATGAAAAGACCCACATATTGCTGCTTGTTTAGTAGGCAGGCATAGACTTCCAGACAGCATGAAAAAATGTGTTATTTTAGTGAACATCATGAATATGCACCCTTACAAGACTCTACTTGCCTTTCTCTTATAGGTATATGGGATTTGCTCCCATGGATTAGTGCAAGGCTGCTTGAAGAACACTACATGTAATTACCAACCTGACCTCATCAGAAACTGTATTTCCTTTCTCCCTCAACTTGTGCCCTCCTAATATTGTTAATTAGATACCTGGCCTCATGCAGCCTTCTTAGTGATAAATGTAATGCAGTGCAGCAGCAAAACAGCATAAAGACCACATCTACCAGCTCTGTGGGCAAAGCTCTGTGGATAAAAATGAAAAAAAGGATTCACTGGCTTCAGGAAAGACACTCTCAAAAAAGCAATGTAAACCATGTGTCTTGAAAACAAACAAAAAACCAGTCAGAACAAACCCCAGTGAAATACCTTCATGTCCTCACACTAAGAAAAGAAAAACAAAGGGGAAAACACCCTCTTATTTACTACCCCTGACGCTAAACAGTGAAACAGGACTACAGAAGGTGGGTTGTTTTAACACTGTTTCCCCAGACTTTAAATTCTCCCCAGTGAATGTATCTCATAATGGAAAGAGACAAGGAATCCTGTACTGCAACAACTCAGAGACAGTACTTAGCCTATGCCAAAGCCACCACTTGATTTACGCATCCAGTTAGAGGCCTTCAGGGTCAATTCATGTGCCAAGATAAAAAATCTTTAAAAATATATAAATAAAAAATAAAAATATAAAATATTATTAATATTATATAAAATATTATTAATAAAAATATAAAGATATTTATATTTAAAAATATCTTGTTCTCTTTCTTGGCAGCAGAGGCACACTGTGCCCTATTCCATGTAAATCTGAATGTGTTTTAGAACATCTGTGATCTAAATTATATTTCAGTGCCCAGAAGATACTGTTCTTCTTCTATTCATTCAATACTGAGGTTTGCTCCATTTTCCATGTCTAAAGGTACTTCCACTAGGAAAAATGACAGTGTTCAGAAGTTGAAAAGAGCTCTTCAAAGTTTTATCTTATGTACATATTTTTAAATTCTCTTATAACACTTACTGACTTCAACAGGAACATTCCTAACACCTTACCTTAAACATGAGCAGTCATTGCAGCAGGAGGCCCCTGAACAATAGTCTATATTAGCAATACTGTGCATTGTAATAATCAAATTTTCAATGTAAATTCCCCCGAGAAAAAGCAATATTCTCTCCATTAAGTCACAGCAAACAAAGTAAGTCTGATTCATTTTAGCCCTATTTTTTAAGCACTCCTTTAAGTATCTCCCTCAGGCAACAAAGAATTTGCAAACAGTTTTGGTGAAACAGTAAAAAGATCTCACTTTTAATGTTTCCTAAATCTTGTTTATATTTTTTTTAACTTCACAGCATTTTTAACACACAGAAGAAAGCAGATCAAAGTGGAATACTTGCTGCTTTCTCCCTACCTTGATATATGCTAAATATAATATCCAGGATAGGACAAGATAATGGATTCAAGCAAAGAAAAGGAGCATAGTCCCAGTTGTGTGCAGCTGCCTCAGAATACATAGAGTATTGTGGGAACTAAAGAATGACATTTGCTACTATTTCACCCTAAATATTTTATTTTCAATTCAGTACTACACTGACACAAGGAACTGCATTTGGTTTTAAATTTCTAACATGAAATTATAACTTTTCAAGGAAATTGTAGTACAGTCATATTTCTCTTAGGTTCACAGATAAGGCATTTATGTGTATTAAAAAAGAGCTATTTCACTTATTATGGCAAACAGATGAATGAAAAAATCCCACTAATTTCAACACTGAAGAAGTTTAAATAAAGGTTACTAATTCTTTACATCAAGTTTGACTCACCTATAAATACCTATTCATATTTAAGGGTGTATATTTTATAGGTGGAGACAAGATTTTTCTATCTGATTTTGGAACTTAGGTAACAGAAGTATACTCGTATTTGGGTTAATCTTTGTTCCCTGCTCCTGAATAAGATTTTAATGATCGAAAAATAGTAACAGGGAGACGGTAGTATTTAATTTTCTTCTTTTTGAATGGTCTAAACAAGGAAATAAATGTTCAAAATCTTTTCATGTAAGATGAATGGGTCCTTTTTCTACAATACCCAAAAGAAATTCAAGAAATAATGTCACTCCTGTGAAAAGCATAAACAAGCAATCCTTTTGGAATCTTACTATAAGAGTCAGAAAAAAATCCAGGTTAATAAAAATTTAGGCACACTCTGAAAGCAGACCATCATATATGCAGCTATGAAATTTAAATGGCTTCAGAGTTGCTTCAATGTGTTTACAGTTGACAAATATTTTGCTTTTTTCTCATGAAGACTAATTTTTTCTATCCTGCTGATTTTTATTAACATAAATACAAATATTAATCATACACCAATAATGCAATTACTTTTGCTTTTGGAGCCCTAATTGTTCCTAAAGTATCTCTAATCCTTTTACAAAACACAAATATAAACAAGTTTTAACTCACACACCAGAGGTTTTTTCAGAAGCTTAAGACAATATAAAGGAATTAAGATGACGTAGAAACTCTGATGTGAAAAAGGTATTTCTATAAGCAATTCATGGAAGCCAGAGCTTGATTATATGCAATACCAATGTGACAACAAAAAAACAGCTAAACACATTTTTGAGTGTGTAGGGACATGTGAATTGACAGTATATGGAACAAGTTTATAGGCCCATCAAGCCTCCTAAAGAAGAGTGTCTAAATTCTAATCTTCCCTTCTCTTGGATATAATTTTCACAACAGAGGGATGAAATATGGACAATTATATACAGGAAACTATCTTGAGTCTCCTATCTTCCATTCAAGATCCACTAGCCCTTTCAAAATGTTTTTTCTGTTGTTTGTTTGTTAGTTGCTTTCTGTGAGAAAGAGAAGAAAGAAATCCAACAAATACATTGGTACAGAAACCCCAGAAATTGCTTCTTCCTGTTATTGAGCAAGAAGCTTTATTTGATTGTGAAAACTGACCCTTCTTCTGGTTTTACCTCATTTTTTTCTGAAGCTTATCCATCTTGCTTTTATTCTTTTATTCTTATCTGTCCTTGCTTTTATTCTTTTGCAAAACATCAGGCATTTGCAATGACTAAAATTTTCCATCCAAGTTAAAACATATGCATGCTTTTTCTTCTCCCTTTTTCTTGCTTAGAATGTGGACAACTTAAAGCAGTTGAGCTAAGACAAATCTTTTATCTAATCGAAAACTCACAGCCCCTGGTATTCTTTCATTATCGGGATTCATCAGCTCTAATTCATCTTTAGTTCTCAAACCCAAAGGCTACTGAATAACAAGAGTTAAGAGACTTGCTTAAGGAAAAATCCTTCTAGGAGTAAGTCTAGTTGTCACTATTGAAGAGATAATCTAATAATCTATGAGCCCACAGAGATTCATATTTTCATTTAACTTGCTAATTAGACCTACAACTTTAAGGACCTGCAAATACCCTTTAATGCTATTGATGGTAGAAATCTGACTGAAAGTAAAGCAGTGACATTAGTTTGTAGGAGATTTAGATCATCTCCTTGTCTTCTAAATTCTTAATGACAAAAAGTGAACCCTTTGAGAAAGTGACTTCTAGCTCTTGTAAAATAAGGTCAAAATGGGTCTCTCTTTAGGCCCCGTAGAAAAGAGTCCAACAAAACTTTCAAGATAAAGCTTAATTTAAAAATTTATTCAAAGATCAGGAAGCAGACAGAAGAAATCTATCGATGGAATATTAAAAATAATTAAAAACTGGTACTGTCTTGCTAGTGGCCTTTAAAGTTCCTCTTAAAGATACATTCCAAGCAAGGAGGAATACAGTTTCCACTCATGAGGTTTTGGTGACAGGACTTTTGTACTTATTTAGGCACCTTTCTTTCAAACCTGTTAAATAAACAACTTATTATATTAATTTCTCTCATTTCAACTTTAGAAATAGAGTAAAATAGAGTAGACTAGAATAGAATAGAGCATTTCAGTTGGAATGAACCTACAAGGATGATCAAGTCCAACTGCCTGATCAATTCAGGGCTGACCAAGAGTTAAAGCATGTTATTAAGGGCATTGCCCAAATGCCTCTTAAACACCAACAGGCTTGCAGCATCAATCACCTCCCTAGGGACCCTGTTCCCATGTCTGACCACCCTGTTGCTAAAGAAATGCTTCCAAATGTCAGGTGTAAACCTCCCCTGGCACAGCTTGGAACTGCTCCCGTATGTCCTGGATAACAGGAAGAAGAGCTCCGCACCTCCCTCTCCATGTCCCCTCCTCAGGAAGGTGCAGAGAGCAATGAGGTCTCCCTTCAGTCTCCTTTAATCCAAACTAGACAAACCATAAGTCCTCAGCCATTCCTCACAGGACATTCCTGCCAGCCCTTGAGGTCTTCTTGATAATGACTGCTGGCCCCAAGAGGTTTAGCAGGAGATCAGGAGGGAATTCTGTTCCTTCCTCCTTGGTTTCCCCCACTTGCAGCCACCAGACACTCCTTACAATCATCACTAAACTGAATGGCTGCCTGCAAAGCCTTAACACCGCTGTTATTTTACCCATGTTTGCCCACCTGGATGCAGACTTACCAAAGCTGGCCTGATCAGTCAAAGAGTTTCAGAATATCTGCCTGCTTTCTCATGTTGCTTTAAATTTTAAAAACCACCAAGGACTACTTGCCAAAACAGATCCATACAGATCTTCTCAAAACAGATCCAGAGTTAAGTGGGATTAGCAGTATGTGTGTGCAGTAGTTAAAGGAATGAGGAAATGAAATAAAAAAACCCAGCTGATCCTCTGCTAATGTTTTTTCTTGGAAGCAACAGAAAACATTGAATCCTATAAGCAGCAGAGATGATTATGCCAAGTGTGAATGCTACAGTTACTCAGCAATAGAAGAAATAGACATGTTGATTCTATTTTCAAGTCAGAATCTCAAGCTATGCTTGAAAAGGAAGTAGTGATCAATATTTTCAAAAAAACATAATTGCAACATCATTTGTTACATAAAACTCCGAACTTTAGGAATAAACATATCTATCTACATATATATACTAACTTAGTACTAAATGAAGAGGTTTGGTAAATATATAACATAGTGAAATTTCATTCTTTCATTAACCAGCACCAGTAAGGAAAATAATTTTATTACTCAAGAAATAAGGACAAAAACTGACTGTGAACAGTGAACTCAGCAGGTGCATCTTCTATTCAATGACAATGAACAGTAGTGCACGTGGGCCCTTTTTACAGAAATGTTATCTATGTCCCACATAAATTAGGCATGAAATCCAGAAACTTTAAATGTTTTCTGACTGCATTTTCTCAGTGAAAGCCAGACTAGAAATCTCCTCATTCTCTCATCTTGCACAGCTGCTGTATGTATTATCCAATTCTGAAATCAGTTAAAACTATACTAAGGGAACATTCCTGGGTCACCATATCTTTTAAGGTTATATGGATTTTTTTTTGAAGTCTCAAAGATCAACCTATGCTTAGACAGCCATCTCAGCAGCTATGCATTACACAGGCAAGAGTTAAACAAGTTACATGCTACAGTGAACTCGTGTTCAGGTACATTTGGTGCACAATCAATGAAAATGATTTGTCAGATTAGTTGAGAGATGAGACATGGCATGGAAATAATGAGTAGTGTCCACTGCAGGTTGCAAGAAAGGCCTGGTATATTATATTGACTAGACTGACGATAAATAAAGGTTACCTTTTTTGAGACCACCTCTATTATCCTCAGCTCTTCACTGAAAATCATCTTTAGATAGGGAGAAGTGCTAAGGAAACTTAAGATTAAATACAGGAGGTACTTTTACAAGCAAGGCAGGCTGATAAATCCAAATAGTCTCGTCCTGCAAGATGGAGACAAACCAGCTTTGGGCTGAAAGTCCAGTTGAAAATCTGTGCATTTTATAACCATGGACATGATTCTGTATTCTTACCACTACACTCATTCCAGGCACAAGCTGACACAAACAGACCCCTTCTGAATGCATTTCTGAGAGTGTCATACTCATTTTGAAACTTTGTAAGTCTGCAGGCTGGAAGGAATGAAATATATTTTTCAGATTCAGCACCAGAAAACAGGAGTGAATAAAAAACAATGTATGTATGGTATGATGAGCATGAACAAATGGTCTCAATCCATCATTAATATTCTGTCTGGAAACTGTAATTTGGCATTGTCTAATGCCTAGTGACTGAAGTAGAAACATACTGGTCTAAAATAAATGCTGTTTTCACTTGTAATGAAAATGTGAAAAAACCCCTTAATTTTAAATTAAAAAGGCTCTTACTATGTGTGTCATCGTCTCTAGTCACCCCAAGACAATGTGTCATTATGACTGTATTTCAGGTCTTTTCAATTCCTTTTGAACTCCTAATTTTACTAGTTATCTCTTTAGCATCAAGTTACTCCAGAAGTCTACTTGTTCTTTTTATTTCTCAGCGTAGGTGTGAGTGACTGCACTTTGACTTGTGTGCATAACTTGTTTATGATAGCCCTGATTAAATATTTAATGCTATGGAGAAGTATGGAAATTGTTATGAATTGCTGACAGCAGTGGGTGTTGAGAGTCACTTGTCATTTAGAACAGATGCAAAAACCCATTAAAAGCTCTTTTATGCAACTATGTAGCTGAAGCAAGAACTATTGGACAACTCTGAGAAAAGATACCCTCCTTCCCATCCCCTAACACCATAATTTTGGGAGCTAGCCAGGCCCAAGGATGTGACACCATTTGAAGGGAATTATTAAACTATTTTAGAGGACCAACCAGAAATATGAAACATAGTAAACAAGCACTAAGGTGTCTCAACAGGTATAGTAGCGTGTCTCCAAAAAAACTTTAAAAGTAAGTTCTCATTTCTTAGCTGAATGATGGCCGCAGGAGGTCATAAACAAGGAATATTCTCTTAGTCAGGAATATAAGATCTGGGAAGTCTTTTGCACATAAACTATAAGAATTGCTTCAGTGATACCTGATCCTAAATGTTTTGCTATTAACACCAACACACAAAGACTTTGTTGGAAAATGCTACAATAGCTGAGTTACACTATTTCTCTAATTCATTAGCTACTGTCCTCTTTGAGGGAGAGTCGCCCTATTTTCCACTGAAAATACTGTTGAACAATTGATTCTGTAAAATGCTACCTACACTTAAAAAATTAGGCATAGTGTTGTTGCTTACCATGTGTCTGAAAGGAATAATGTTTCACAGACATGGAGGGAACCAGATGGAATGACAAAGGAAATTGGGAGTCATTAAATTGCAGAGAGGGAAAAAGATGCTGTGGAAGAAAATTAAAGAGCTAAAAGGCACATATGCCATGTAGAGCAAAAAAAGAACCAAGGAAAATACTCTTGTATCTCCCTGCAAACTATTAAAGGCATACAGTGAAAAATGTTTTGAGATTTCTTTTTTATTTTGTTTGAGCTTTTTTTGCTTTGTTTTCTGAAAGAGAGTTTTGCCAAAAGATTTACCAGAGTCAGTATCAGTTCAGATAAAAGTGTCTTAAAAATTCTTCCTGTAAGCTATTTTCTTGTTTCATTGTTTTACTCTCACAGAAAATGTTGCTTATTTTCTCCTCCTTTGAGGAGGAAAAAGACTATCAACTACCACATTTAAAAACTAAAAAAAAAAGTCTTTGAAATAAAATTAGCTATGGTATTTCAAGCTATTGTTATTAAGTTGCAATGTTCTGTACCATCAAAGGAATGAGTCAGTGTAAACCCAGTATCGCTTATTCGTTGTTAAGATTAGCTGCAAATGTAAAGCTGGCGTAAGTCAGTGTAAGTTACCCACAGCTGTAAAGCTGTGTTGATAGATGCTTGTCCTGCTCTCACCAATTGCTAACATTCAGAAGTCACTTTCAAAAGCTGGGTAGGTACAGTGTGTGGAAGGCAGCCTCTGCTCCAAGACCTCTGTCCTAGGACACTCGGACACTTGACACTCTCACAAATCAAGGCTACTGGCACCACTCACAGAGAACGAGGAACTCATCCAAACCAGCAGCTCATCTTCTCCACTCATCCCAGAGAGGGCTATATTCCATTATAACTTAATTTATCCATGACTCCTTTGTTTTTCAAGATGCTACTGGATTATTTAGCAACTTAAAGTCACAGAGATGTGACCAACGCTTTGTCTACATGTGGATGCATCTGGTTGGATTCGCCCTTCCAAACACGGGCAATGGAGCTGGAGAAGGGTCTGGAGCAGCTGAGGGAGCTGAGGGTGGTTAGCTCGGAGAAAATAAGGCTCAGGGGGAACCTTATCACTCTCTACAGCTCCCTGAAAGGAGGTTGTAGCCAGGTGGGGGTCAGCCTCTTCTGCCAAATAATAAGTGACAGGTCACGAAGAAATGACCTCAAGTTATCCCAGGGGAAGTTTAGATTGGATATTAGGAAAGATATCTTCATTGTAAGGATTATCAAGTGTTAGAATAGACTGCCCAGGGTTGAGTCAGATTTACTAAACCACATGACTAAACCTAAGACATCAGGATTGAATGAATACCCAAAATGCTGAGCAATGAATTAAGGGCTGGAATATGTTATTTAGTAAGAAGGATTTGGAGTTTGCATGTGTTGACCCACAACTCCGAAACTAACCCTAACCCTAACCCTAACCCTAACCCTAACCCTAACCCTAACCCTAACCCTAACCCTAACCCTTTGATAATGTGTCCGGAAAGAGTGAAAGGAGGAGGGCTGCAGCTGCATGAGCCTTTGTGTTACCCCATGCGCTCTGCAGAGGGGCCTAGTACCCTCCTATCCTGTACATGCTTATCCTGAAGTTGTCTGGTTAAATGAAAAAGAAAAGCACATGGAACTGGGAAATTCACCAGAAGAGAACAATCACCAAAGTGATCCAGTATCATTCAGAGTAAAATGGAAGGCCAAGTAGGGTGTGGATAAAACCTGACTGAACTAATTCTGTAAACAATGATAAAACACATTACAAACTGCAGCTTCTTTTACGTTGTGTTTTTCTTCTTCCAACTTAACAATAAATTTCTTCCTGGATCAGTTTTTAGAAGTTTTCAAGCATTTAAGGTTCTAATTACTTCTCAGTGATACATTTTTACATAGAGTGATGTCATTGCTCATCCACAAGATGCTCTATGGCCCTGTATAACAACAGCAAAAAAATTGCATGATCATGATTCTACACAAGAATAATTCTTCACAGATGTGAAATTATTACCTGATGTTCAGAAAATTCTCACTGGAAGTTCTTGCAATGCCACCAGTCCCATCTTCAACAGTCTCTTCTCATATTTTCTCTGATCCATTACTTTGCACAGTCTGAAAAGTACCAAATAGCAGAAGAAGTTTTCTTAAGGTCAACTCACTCAAGTTGAAAAAAAAACATTCAGAGAAAAAGAAATATCAAATAATAACAATTTAGTGCTACACTACAGTCTGATCTATTAGAAGAGAAAGTGAATACACTAAATAAATAATCCTGTGAAAATTATTCACTCAAGTCTAGCACAAATAGTAAATTTTGCAAGTCTACAAAACTGAGTTATCTTTCACATTGACTCCTTACATAAGTAAAACTTGCTTGTCTGTCAAATTCTTTCCGCAAAAATGACAGTCTAAAGGGATTGTCATGTACAGCATCTGCTTGCAGATAATGCTCTCTACACCATTCCACTCTTCTTTCGAAATGATTTAAATGAGGGAGGCACCAGGCACACAGCATTGCTGTGCTCATGACAGTGCTTTGCTGTGTTAGGAAGTATCAAGTGTCTGCAGGCATGCTCTTTAATTATGAATTTTGATGTGCCATAAGCAAAGTCACTCCAATTGGCATTAGTTAGCACACAGAACTGCAAATTATTCTAATAGCTAGGCTGTGTTATAATAGTAAGTGCTCATGCACCATCCAAAAATCTGGTTTGTTGTTATCGGCAAAAAATAAAAGTCATTATTTTGGTAAAGCCAAGTAAATAATTACGTGTAACCGGAGCAAGTAAGGAGAGGTAGAGAATAGAAACCACTGATGTATTTTCTTCTAGTATTTTAACAAACAGCCCTATTCAATCAAATGGAACACATCCAGATTATCTCAAAAAAGCAGACAACAGCTTTCCTTAGATTGCTTGCCTCTGACTAGAAACGGTTAGAAAGTTATAAAGGTAATTTGTATCAACTCATTACTATGTCACCTCATTTCAAGTACGTGTTAGATAAGTAGCAATAAGCTCTGGGTTAGAGGATTTCACATTATAACCATTAGTACAAACTCTAACAGCACCGAGCTCTTGAAGATTACCCCAGACAGTTATTGAGATTTAGGAGGTGCAGCTTTCTACTGATTTAAGACAGATTCCATAGACAGTTTTATCATTTATTCTAGAACCGAGGTAAAAAGCTAATTTGATGAAAAGCACTCATGAATTATTTCCTTCCTATAGGTACCATAATGTTCCCAGTAGAATGCTCTTCTTGCTCTTTAATTCAAGGTAATGATGTTGCCGCATCTTCTCTTGGCACTTAAAATGCAGTTTAATGCCACATCATCAGTCAAAACTTCCGTGTGATTTCCAAAGGCATTAAATTATCAGAAAAACTGAATTGAGAAAATGAACATTTCTAATGCATTAGAACTTTTCTGGGCTTTTTAAGGGTGTTTCCTGCTCTGCTCAGGGTTGTGGAACAAAGAAAACTTTCATACCATGTCAGAAAATCTTTTTCCATTAATTTCTGCTCTGAATTTCATAGATAATATGTGTATGAAACTATTTTATTGTGCTCCTTTAGAGTGACTTACATGGAATGATGTTTACAGGTGTCCCTGACATCCTTCACTTACTTTAAATCAGTGACTCTGACAAAATGGTGTATTTATTTACTTACTTACACCCTTCTGCAATAAATTATTTGGTATAAAAAAAATCTAATCTACTGTATATTCAGTATTGGGGTTTTTTCGCTGTAGATGAAATCTGAAAGACATAAATCAGCTTTTTTTCCTTTCTTCTTACAATGAATAGGGTTTGGTAACAGTATTTTTTGAATGTGCAAGGACAGATCAAACGGAATATTCACTCACTTTCATTTCATCACAGCCCACCTTAAAATATTGATCAAAGCACCTGCAGAGTGCTTTAGTTCAGAGCTTTTTATAAACCTTAAAATAACTAGGTTTTTATCAATCATTTTGTTTTCATATTTAGTCACATCTATAGTAGGGAAAAAAAACCCCAAGAAAAAATGTTAAGTAGATTTGGGTTCTTTTCTTTTTTACATTGAAGACCTTATGCAATATAAAGCTGAACTGATATATTTTCTAATGGAAGGAGAACAATTAATTTAAGTGTTCTAGTATCTCCAAAATTTCAACAGCCAGTTTATTTATTTACTAGAGCACATACTTTAGCCCACCCTTCATTCTGTCTTTTTCTTATACTTTATTGCACAAAGCTCTGACAACAGCATCAAATGTAACTCCGTGCTTTGAGCAGATAATAAAGTGGTAGAAGAGATTCTAAATGATATGGTTTCATGTTTATGTCACTAATAAACATGTAATTTATGCCAAAATTTAAGGAATTCTTGATGTTGAATGTAAGATTTCAACTCAAAGAGAGAGCAGTACAGAATTACAGTGCCCAAGCAGACACTGGGAAGCCACATGAGACAATGTATCTGCTCTGAGGGGAAGGCAGAGTCACTTGTGATACTCATTAAAGACTTCCCAGGTCATCAGACTGAGTGTATGAAGGATGAAAAGGAATCATATGTTTCACTATCCTTTCCTGGTGAGCACATGGTGTTCTTTTGTCCACCATGTTTAGATGTGTCAGTATGAGCAGTCACCTCCACAGAACAAAGTAGTAATAATAGTAATAATAATAATAACAACAACAACATCTCATTTTTACACTAAGCTTGGTATTAATACAAAATTAAAATAATCTTTACACCATCACTAAACATACAGATCTATCATTTTGTACTTATTTCTTACTTCTGGGGAGAAAGCTGAAGAGCTTATTGACTCACCATTTTCAAAGTGTTCGATCCTGCTGTAGGAAGCTTTTAGGTGAAGGAGGGGAGGTGGTGGGGAAAGTTGCTTAAATGAGTTTTGTTTGATCATTTGTTTGTTTCCAGAATAATTGCTCATGACATATCACACTGTTAGACTTTGCTATGCTTATCAGGAGCACACAGCCTAGCCAAATGAGTTTTCAGTTTGAAGAAGGCTGATGTGCAAATTCAGAGGAGCACAGAGACTTATCAATGCTGCTCTTTTATTCATGGAGAATGTTAACAATGATGGTTCAGAGTTTAGTGATAAACTCAGTCAACACATGAAGCTACAGGACAACAATGTGCACTTACAGAGGAGCAGTGGCTTGGTTTGAGACAATTCAAAGAACACTCTGGAATGAATTGCCTCCCTTTATAGATTCAACCAATCTCTTTCCAACAGTAAGGAACAAATACGAGTAGATGTAGGTGAAAAAAAACCAGTTTACTAAGAAAAGGAACAGCAAGAGGCAAAAAATAACAGTAAAAAATGGCTAGATACAGAAGATAAACAGAGTCCCCAGAAGAACAAAAAGTTGGAGGAGAGCGCAGACCAAACAGCACTTTTCTGCTTGTGAGTATGATCCAGGAACAGGAGCACCTACATGGGAGATGCTGAAGAGGGGCTGCCTAAGGATCACCCTGTTTTCTGCTCTGTTCAGATGTCTGCTCAGCTAAGGTTACAATGACAAGAGTAGGTGACAACAAATCCTTTTCCACCATAAAATGAACCTAAGTGAAAGCATAAATGACAAATAGATTTACTATAATTTTGCACTCTTTTGTGGTTTCCATTTCTCAAGTTTTCTTTCTTCAGAAGTAATTATTCTTGCAATGTTCATTTTCAAGTGAAAATGTCTTTGAACAACTTTGGCACATTCTAAATCACTTGCAATCAAGGAATTCATCAGAAAGGAGTAATATTTAAACAGCGACAGAACATACAGGTAGGGGCTATTCAGCTTTAGGAGCTGACAAATGAATTTGTTTCTATGAATAACTCTTTTCATCCACAAGATAGTGTGGCATTTCTCTTAGCAATCTTAATTAAAGTTCAAATTTTACAATATAAAAAGAGAGTAAGAATGGTACCTGAGCAGAAGTTCTACAAGGCAGGAAATAAAGGGCTTATTTAAGTACTTAATCAAGTATCTATCCTTGATAACCCTAAAAGAGTAAATCCTAATCCAAAACTTACTTCAGCTTTTGCTTCAGTAATGGAGAGGGTATAGGTATACTGATGGCAAGTATTTTAAGAACAAATGGAAAATGTGTGACTTCTGACAAAAATTTTAAGAGAAAATGGGATTTATTTTATGTGCGTAGCTGTGTCTGTGTGACACAACTCACTGTGTCCTCAAAAAAGTAAAGATAAAATAATGAAATAAAAAGTAAAAAACATACAATGTATGGTTTATATATATATATACACACACACACACGTATTTATATATTCCTCTTAGCTCTGTAATTTGAGTAAATGATATGTAGGCTTCTACAGGGTACAAATATGTGACAGACAACCAGCGGCAACAGGGGACACACAAACCACTAATAATAGGAGACTAAGGGACAGGTTCCAGCTCTTCCAGCCAAAAAGACTGATCTCCTTGATTAATTCATTCTACCAGGAAACCTGGATAACAAAATTCACTAACATCAAGAGCACACTTCCATGAGGTAAGCTGGAAGGGTTAAGAAGTTGATGGGAATTAGCCTCATTGTTTATAATTTTCCTGTTTAATCTTCCTGCTGAAAACAGTCTTTAGCTAAACTAGTTTTAAATGAGTGAATTAACATGACTGCTCATTTCTCTCTTCTTCTGTAAATCACGTTTACAACTTTCTAAGGATGACCTTTAGTAGCATAATCAAAAACATGGTTTGTAAGCAATTCATGCATCTTAAAGAATAAATACCTCAAATTTTGCCTCATCAGCAATCTCTGTGTTCGTAACAGCCTTAAGCTAAAAACATTAACCAAAGGTAACAGTTTATACAAATTTTGAAGTGCACCACTAAATACTTCAATACTTTGATTTAGATTAGCCTATATAAATAGTATGTCAACAATAGTTTAAGTGTTTTGCACAAATGACACCTTTCCCATCATTTATTGTTCTTTGAGATGCAGATCAAAAGTGCTATGCTTGAGGACAGCAGTGCAGAGAAAGTTCCTATCAATACACTTAAATAGCTCAGAGTAACTCAAAGGGACAGCAGCCTTCCACTCAAACTCTCTGGCAAGGCATAGATTGGTCTTAACAGCAAATGAACCTTGCTAAGAACCTCAATTATTTATTTATAGAGTTGCCAACATATGTCAATCAAAGTAAAGGACAAATGAAGAATACTAACTTCAGGAGTTTTGGAAGGCAGAGGATACCTGTGTATACTCCATAACCTTTTGATATGAAGAAATGCAGTGTAAGTACAAAATCCAAGACCTACTTCATGCCTATTAACATTTGCTACCAAATGTGCTTCCTATCAAAGTGACATTTTCATCTAATAAAAAGATGTTCGAGTTATAATTCAGACAACTCAGTTCAAAGAAACGTGTCTGAGCAAGATTTGAGTATTGAATAAGAATTTATTTTGTCATGCAAGATTCAAAAATTCATAGTTCACAAATCTCAGCACGTAAGATAACCAAATGAATTATGTACTGAAGTAGGGAAAGCTCAGAAAATATCTTATGGCAAAAAAGATCTTTATTTCTCCCTGCAGATTTAATCTTGCCATTTTTTGAGTAACTTTTAAGCAACTCCGGACACCTCCTGCAGTCATTGACTTCTCTGACACCTGAAACTACAGTATAATGGAGTATTAAGACATAAGTCAGTAATCTTTAAGAAAAAAAAATAAAAGTCAGTAAAACAGAAATAGAAAATTTTTTTTAAAAAACAGTCATCTGCCAATATTGGGTAAGTAATGGTCAATGAAACTGTTTCAGACCTGTTTTCCAGATAGCTGATTTCCAATCCTGAAAGCAACATTTATCATATCTATCAGCAGAGAACTGCTTTCAGTTTTGTGTCCCTTCTGAAATCGTATTATGAACAATTGTGCAGGAAAGATGGAACAAAGTGCACATTCTAAATCAGAGGTATCAAGGATCACAGTGTTCTCTGTTCTAATTACCTATATATTATATATTCCTTTGCAACACAAGCTCTACTTCAGACAGGAATAATAGCAAAATGTATTTATATTCAGAAACATGCTATAGAATACTCTATATCCAAAAAAAAGGAGGGGACAGAACACTGAGAAGTACTTTGAAAAAGTTTAAAAACTGAAACATTAGGATTCATATGATGTATTTATCAGGAGATTGCCAAATAACTTCACGTATTTTCTTAGCCATTATTCATACTTGATGTCCAGGATCACCATTTATCTCTGCTTTTTGAGAGAGGCTTTCAAAGTACAATGGCAAAAAATATTTATTTGCATTTCATGAGGTGCAAACAATAAAACAGTGTTAGAACAAAGGTCCATGTGGCCTTGTCTCTGTCCTACCTCTGACTGGCCTACAGAAGTCAATGCCTACAGAAGGTGTAAAACAAAAGAAAAGCACCAGTGATATTTATTTCAGAAAATCTGCCCACCTCTCAAAACTCCGTGTTTATTTCTTTTATGTCACATATGGTGGTAATGCTTTCTTTTGTGAATTTTTCAGGGTTTTTTTGAACGCATGTAAAGTTTTGGCATTCAAAACATATGTAATTTAATGCCACTCTGGTGTGAAGAAGTACTTCATTTGCTTTAAACTAATTACTTGTTTTATAAGCAGGTTGTTTGCTTTAAATCTGTTGTTTCATTTGATGTGCTTTTTACTTGGATTGTGAGCACCTTCCTGTCACTCTTTTTTGAACACTCACATTTTGGAAACATATAGCTTTCCCTACCATGACTGACCTTCTTTTTGCCATGATGAAGAGTCTAAGTAAGCTCTCCTTGGGGGAAACCAACTTCACACTTTGATAACACTTAGAATTCTTTCTGTAGACTTTTAACTTTCATACTTTCCGAAATGTACGCTCCAGAGAGATGCCCAGTATTCAAGTAGTGTTATTTTATGGGCATATATATGGGAACTGTTGGTTTTGTTTCTCTATCTCTTCCTCAGAACCAGATAAGGTTCTTAAAATTCTGTTTGTTTCTGAGCTGATGGTTTCACAGAGCTGTCAAACATACTGCCACTTCCTCTTCAATAGGAATAGATAATTTAGAGTTCACTACTGTTTATAAAGTTAAAACTACTTTTCCACCAGAATATTGCTTTGCATTTATCAATTTTGAATTTCATCTGCTATTTTATTGCCGTATCACTCAATAATGGGACTCTTCACAATAAAACAACATCTTGTGTTTAGAATCTAAAGTGTGTTTAGAATGTGCAGAGCCTTATCTGTATCTTTGCTGGTAACCCTCTCCACACGCAATTTTCAGCTCAGCTTTTAGACCACGTCACTGTGTCCTCCAGGAGTAACCCCTCCCTGTCTTGATAACTTACCATTTTCTACCACTTTTTTTTTTATAGCACACAGTTTCATGAAATCATAGTTATAGAATGGCTTGGATGGGAAGAGGCTTAAAGATCATCCAGTTCTATGGGCAGGGAAACCTTACACTAGACCAGGTTGGTCAAAGTTCCATGCAACCTGGTCTTGAACACTTCCAGGGATGGGGCATCCACAACTTCTCTGGGCAATCTGTGCCAGTGTCTCACCACCTTCACATGGAAGAGTATTTCTTCCTAATATCTAAATCTGCCCTCTTTCGGTTCAAAGCCATTCCCCCTTGTCCCATCATTGTATGTCCTTGTAAAAGTCCCCCTCCAGCTTTCATCAAAGTAATCATCTTTATCTTTAGTTCTCCGAAAATTTATGGAATTATTTTTAAAGATTATTTGAGGTTGAACATTGCCAAGTAGTTTCTGAAAGTAGAAATAGATTTTAACAACATTGTGTGCTTACCTACCCAGGCAATGTCCCATCACACCCTTCTCACAGGTTTCTAGGAACTTGTAGAACCCTACTATTCTCTTATATATTGTTAGCCATAGTGTATGAGTAAACTTAACCATGCTTGTATGTTTGAAATTAATCTGAAATGAGATACGATCCAAATTTTCATTGCATAGAGCCTATTGCAGTAGAGGTAATGTATCAAGAAATGCTTTCTCATTCTCACAATTAAATAAAAAGCTTATCCTTCTACTTGCATAACATATTCTTCTAAGTGAATATAAAGTCTGTATTATAAAATACATTACCTAGATAAATAGAATCAAATTTTTCGATTAAAGCAACTTAACAGCCACAAAAGAAGATGAGAATTGGAAGCAGTATCAAATCAGTTTACAGGGGACAATATCCAGAGGCTGGACCCTAGTTTAGATCATCTTCTTAAAAATGTCCTTTCATTTTCCCCATTAATATCAGAATATGTAAGAGTTTCCACACCATCTGTGATTTATCAACCACAAAATTTGTTTCCAGTAGGAAGCCCTGAACTAAACAAAACATTATTTGACTGAAATTTTTGCAGTACTGAAGCACTATGCAGGAATGCAATGCTATTATTAACATGGTTGTTAGAGGTATGACTGCCTCAAAAAGACAACATGTTTTATTAGACAAACTCATACGGTCAATCTTTTAGCAATATGCATTCTTCTCCCCGGCTGAAAAGGAAAAAGAAGAATTTTCAAAGGTGATGCAAGCAGAGAACACTAGGTCTGAGATAAAATAGATATGTTAATCTTGAAATAGCTAAGACAAAAGGGGGTTAGAAGTATTGGAACAGAGGAAATGTAATGGGAAAAGGTAGTTCTCTTTTACAGTAAAGGATGAGATTTACTGCTGGCAGCACATGACATGATAGTTTGGGAAGGAGAGGGGAAATGATCACGTGCCATAAAAAGGATATTTCTAACGCGTTCATGATTTTTACTATCCAGTAAAGATATATTGTGAACTTTTATAGCAAACCTGGACACATCTGTAAATTTTGTTTGACTGATTTATTATTTTTCTGTTTAAGGAATAAGGTACCAAGGTTTTACACAGGTTGGCACAAAGCAAACAGAGAAAAAAGAATGTTTGCTAGATCATAATTTTGTTTTAAAATGGTTCAAATATAAAGCCTCAGTAAATGCTAAGATTTTATACTCGCTGGATCTGAAAGCAAGCCTACCACTTAAAAACACCAGATTTCCCATAGCTGTAGTTAAATTCCTGCATAATGAACTTTTTAAACACTTAAATTAGGACCAACATCTTTTTGAATAATCTGTAAGGATAATGTCCATTTAGAAAAAGGTGTGAGGATTTTTTAACCTTAAAAAATATTTCTTGAGCTTATTTTCAGAACAACTCTGCAATAACAAGTTAATCAGATAAATACAGCTATTGACAGAGAGGCAGTATATCACCAGAGACACAAGATAAAATGCAAGGAAAGATTTTTTCAACATTATTAGAATTCAAGATATTTAAAACTGGACTAAAAAAAAAAAAGTAAAGTATATAACCATGATAACATGAAAAACAAGTTCCAAAGACACTGCTAGATGCTATACCTCTACTAAAAAAACCAAAGCACTGCATATATGATTAAATTATATGACAGTCACAGACTTAATTATGGCTAATTGACATGTTATGTTCAGAAAAATTAAAAATATATATATATTATGCCTTATTACTCATTGACTGACCTACAGATTGACTATATTGCAAAAGGTGCATTTAAAACTATTTTCTTGCTATGCTGTTAATATTATTTACAATACCTTAACAAGTGCTCCATCATAGAAACCCTTCTGCCTGCTATCATGTAAAGAAATTGATTCACTTCCAACTGAAGAACAAACTTCTTTGAGGTGTCTGCCTAATGACACATTTAATGAATAAGCAGCCATTCTAGATGGAATAGAATCTCTACTTCCACTATAAATTAATATGTTTCTAACAAACACTACAAAATAAAGCCTGATTGTTTTTTCTTCTACACTATGATAAATGTGCATTATAGAAAAGAAGTGGAGAGTTAAAAAAAAATCACTTAAATGTAAATATAATAGACTGTGCACAGCAAGTTTAAAGAGTTTCCATCCTGTCCTCAGTGATTTACAGCTCCACACATTTGCTTTATCATTCTATCAAGTTTTTCTGATTGTTTTGTTGCTGCTTTGCTTTGTTTAATTCATAAAACCAGAGTGGAACGGAAATCTGTAATTGTGTCCTAAGGCACACTCTTCAGTACAAACAAAATCATCAAAAAACAAGTCTTCCTCGCTTTCATAACATGATAGTTAAAATTTGCATTATGGATATCACTTGTTGTTCATTCATGTCATCCAAGCAAAACACAGAATAGTCGTGAAGTGTGTTTTAATTTGTGATATGGATTCAGTACCTTCATTCTGCACGTGTAGAACAGTGGCACACAGGAGGGTTACTGATGAAGATGGTATCCCCCTTTCCCTCTTCATAGGCAGTGACAAAAGAAAGATGGCCTGTTCCTAGTAGCGATTTAAAATGCTTGGGGTTTAAGATCCGATTTGAATGGTTGTGGTGTACTGTCTGTTCCCCTACAGCTGTTTCTTAACATACCTAGGGCGATCAGGCTATTGTAACTAAAGTTGGGCCTTAATCACTGAAAATGCCACTCACTGAAAATCCTCTACATGGAGCTGAGCCTTTGTATGTGTAAATGTGTGCATAGTTATTCCCATGAAAAGACAACCTAACAGAAATAGAAACCTCTCATTATGATATTTTCAGTATGTTTATACCACATGTAAAGCCACAAGCTTCCTCCACATGGAGATGCTTTCAGTGTAAACCCTGGAAACAAAGGCTGAGATGTTAGATCCTAAAGGCCAGGGATGGAAAGTGGCAGTGCCTAAGCTACAGGTTGAAACATTCTTCTGTTTATTTAGTCCCCAAATTATTTAATGCAAAAGATGGAAACAAACAAGGACTAACAGCTGTGCTCTCCTCTGTGGATCCCTGATTTACAAAGTACAGATGGAAAAAGAATCAGAGTCACATCATCTCTTGGCATTTGTCAGTATAAATCAGCACAAGCTATGGACTACAAGAAAACTAGGTTATAAACCATTCTGCTATTTGTATTCCAACACAATAATTCTAATGCTAGTGTAGTAGGATCAGCTACCAGGCACCTATGAATAACAAACTTCATAGTATTTATCCTAAAACAATCCCTGATTTTAAAGTTTATTTTTGTCTGTGTAATACTGACTATTTTGTAATCCCTACTCAGTGCATTAGGATTCTCAGTAAAAAATCGCAGCCAGAGCATCATAAATCATTTACAGTATATAGTGTTGCTTGAAGAGCCCCCAAAACAAATACTCACAGTCTGCGGGAAATGTAAATCATCATTTCAGAGGAAGGGCGCATGTGGCAGCCAGGCCAGTGTCAGTCAGTCTCATTAATTATGAATTTATTTATTTATTTATTAGCATTTCTTCTTAAGGATTTAACCAGCTCACACAGATTGTCTCCAGGGAAACCGCTACTAAATAAATTCAGGACCAACTTCATTCCTTGTAGAGCTGTATTAAAATACCTGGGGTATTTTATCATATCCTAATCAGCAGTACCTGCCTAACCATGAAACAGGCAGTTTGCCCTTTGCCTCTATCCACCTACACTTTTGAAAACAGCATTGAAAGCAGCACTGGGCAGCTGCCAACAATGCCACGTCGGTATCTTAAGGTCTTAGAAGAATCATTTCCTGGCTATCAAAGCATCATCTCCCAAAAAAAAGAAAGGGAAAGAGGTATATGGCCATAAAACAAAATCAGCACAAGGTAAATCATCTACACAGTGCTTAAGCTCTACACAGACGCAGCTTTACTAATAAGGCACAGAAAATAAACAGATGAAGCCTCATCTGGACACCCAGCTAACTCTAAACTGTGTTCCTTGAGGCAACAACTCATCAACATAAGTCAAAGGCATGGATCAAGAATCAAGATGTTCTCTCTGATTTTCATTTTTAAAATAAATATTGATACACAAATTATGCTGCTTTGTGTAAATACACTGGTAGTAAGTGTATATGCCTGTAATAAAGCCAAATTTTCAAACCTTTGATTGGAAAAAGACTAGCTTGCTGTAAACTGTTTTATAAAATACTCACTCCTACAGCAGCTCAGCCTGATGGACTTCGGACAAAAACCTCCCAGAAGATGTCATTTTGGGTACCTGGAAGATCAGAATGTCTATGGCAACATGTCAGACCCAAAACTGAATGCCTGCCACCAGAAA
This sequence comes from Gymnorhina tibicen, assembly GCA_013399875.1. Classification (NCBI taxonomy): domain Eukaryota; kingdom Metazoa; phylum Chordata; class Aves; order Passeriformes; family Artamidae; genus Gymnorhina; species Gymnorhina tibicen. The sequence goes on from VXAZ01010787.1 coordinate 563,757, forward strand.
ATCTATTTCCTCTGTAAGCAGAATGGTACCTACAAAACTGATTTCATCAGTACATAACACCCCATCCCATGAAAACACACAGAGATTTGCCTTTCTGTGGACAAACACTACATTTTTGTCAACTGATTCTTACATTAAAACCACAGCTTTTAAATTACTTTCAGCACCACTGGTAAGAACAGTCTCTAGACTTTAAGACATTTAAACCTATCAGCCAAAAAGGAGTCTACAAAACATGCCACAGAGTTTGGGTCAATCTTTAATACCTGTTACTGTGAGAAAATCTCAATTTTATTTACAAGCTGAATTCATCCAAACTGGAATTTGTAGTTTCCAGCTATTAGAACTAAACTGTCTTTCTCTTATATGCATCTTTTATTAAATTCCTTGTTCAACACATGCTTTAAAGTTGCACTTATACATATTTCATGTTAGTCTTTGTTGTTAGGTCTTTTTATTTAAATTTGCACTATTTAATTTATTTTGAAAATAGAAAGAGAGAGAAAAATCATTATGTTCCTCTGCATCTGTTGAGAAAATTACCCTTACAGTTACAAATGGTTAAACTAAAGAAATGTGACTCAACCAAGGGCGTTACCCCAAAGTTACAGATGCAGAACATGAGTCTACACCACTAAATCTGTTTGCTTAAGAAACAGCAGACCATGTCCAAACACTGATTTAATGCTGTGATCCCTGAATTGGTTTCATAGCGGAAGAGAGGGCCATTAACACACAATGATTCATTCATTCACTAATTCCCACAAATTTCAGTCATAATTCCTTAAGCCATGGATTGCCCAGAGAGCTGGGAATAAAGAGCACTCTGCAAAAGACATTCAGTAAGAAGTGTGAAAAAAGTTACAAGAATGGACCTTAAATTTCACCGCAGAAACTTGCCCCTGGCGTCAGCTGTCCTGGACACGAATAATTGCACTTGACCTCAACCTTCTCACAAACTACTGTGCTGGGCTGACATTTGCACCTCCCAAGACTCAGCCACACCACTGATCTGATGCTGGATACTCATTCAGCTGTGTCAGTTCTGACTGCACACACGTACCTACAACACTCTGGCAGTGAGCAGCTTAGAAAACCTCATCAGTTGCTTTGTGACTTTTTTGAAGAAAAGAAATCCCTGTGCTTGTCGGCCTTAATGTCCTGGTGACACCAGAAACAAGCATACTTTCAGAGGTCTGCTGAGAAATCAAACACAACCTACTTCACATACTCTTTCTTCTGATTTAAGCTTACAAATTATTAATGTTATGGTTCTTGAAAAGTCATTCTGGGGTGTACATTTATTAAGATATTATTAAATGTACTGAAACACACTAACACAGCATGAAGAAATTCTCGGAGCTCTGTCGGAATGCAGATAAGACTGCACTGAAATAAAATTACACCATGTCCCACTTTAGTAAGATTTAAAAAAAATAGGGTTTTTGAGACATGTTATCATTCAATAGGAAATAACTGTTGGCCAGCTAAAGCATGGCACTATCAAGCACTAAAAATCAGAACTCTATATTAGTGTAGATGATTTAACTCAGGGTCTGCCACATTCAAATGAAATGTTGAAATAAGGGTGGCTCCCTGTAGATTTTCACAAATATTTCCAGATATTCATGCAGTAATAACCTTACATCAGATTCACACAAGTCCCTTTTCCCTGCATGCCCCTAGATTGCAGGATTAAAATACTAACACTATGTTACAACTTCCTATCCTTCTGGAAACAATGCCAGCAGTAATTAGAAAGCTTTCTCAAAGTGACTAACAGTATCAAAAGAAAAGCAGTTTATAATACTAAACCAAAACCAGTCTGGTAATTTACATACATGGTTTTTCTGTAGCTTTTCCTGAAGCTTTGCTTTCTTTTACATTTGAAAAGTTCCAAATCCTTACAAAGACTGCTACCTCTCCTCCCCAAGTTCTCTAATAATCAACCTTTTTTGTTTTATCTGAGGATATATAAGTATATATACTTGTATGTGTTCATATATTACTAGGTGCCAACTGTCCTCAGCAGTGAGTTCTGTAAGGACAGTAACTCTGATCCCAGAAAAGGGTTAAACTACTGAGCTCTTTACTGCCTGTTGCACGTAGTGCGATGTGTAATTGCTGTGACCACATGACAAGTACGTCCCAAACTGACAATTTCCAATGGTCTCAACTTTCCCACTTCCCACACAACGTACTTAAATGCACAGACCTAAAAGGCTAACTTTCCTTTTTACTCTGCCTGCCAGCCTTTCCAAAGGTATTTCTTAATGAAGAATTGGCCTGAACAACCGACTGAAACAATTGCCGCCTAATGAATACCATTCTCCAATTCACAGGCAGCTTTCCTGTTTACCTATCAATTAATATAGATAGGAAAGCTCACTGCTCAGAAGAATTCTTTATCCATACTAAGAGAAAAGCAAACCCTAATACTGCAGAGACAATAAAACTCCCAAGTTCAGTCATGCGTTTGGATTGCAAGTATGTCTGTGTTTGATTATGCAGTATTACTCAGTCTGATGATGAAAATGGTATGAAAACAGGCAGGACCTTCCAGACAATACTGACCTGCAGAAGCAGCTTGCTAAAGAGCTTGCTGACCATGAAGTACAACTCTACAAAGCACTTCTTCCAGATGAATTTTAGTGAATCAAAACCAGAAGAAAAAAAAAAAAGGAAAAAGAGTTAAGGAGAGTGACTTGTGCTTTTGGCACCTGTTTGCTTCCTGTGGTCTCCAAATGGAACCCTGTGCTGTTTTTGCTAATCCATCTCTGAGCTGACAGAGGTGCAAGTTGTAAGCCACAGATTGCATGCTGTGCTAGAGAATGGCAGAGCTCAATAAAAACTATTATTTCAAGACCTATATCTCATCTATTATTAAACCTGTGAAAAGAGTTTTAATTTCCTGTGCAATTATATGGTGCAATGTCGTATTTTAAGGGGGGGTGAAAGGAAAGGGGGAGGGGAAAGAGGGCTTGCTTTTGATCAAAAACCTGTTTTTCATATTTTATGGTTTGGATAGCTGTGTACCTTGGGACCTAATTTGAAACTCAAATACATCTCTTCAGTCAGAATTTGAGTAAATCCACTTAACTATTTAATTATTCCAATTTTTTCTCACAAAGGAAGATAAACTACTAACACCTTGCAGTTTGGAACATTGCAAGCCAATGTTGCCTTTTTATCCATGTGTAGATTTCTTGCTTATGTGAAGTAGCAAAGGATAATTAATGCAATTTTCAATTAATTCATACAATTATTTTGACTAATGTTTCCATGTCATGTGTGACACAAATCAGATTCTCTATTACTTTTATTTGTTTTCTACTTAGCAGTGATTATTAAACAATCCATAACAATGACCATTTTTCTTTAAAAATATAGTACCGATTTATATTGTTATGAGCTTACTGGGTATAAGCTCACAGCAAATGGGATTTTGGAAAAGGAAAAACTAACCCAAAAGACTCCCTGTTTAAACAGCAGTAAGGCTTCTTTGCACAGTGACAGAAGCAGAAAGCCCCAGTGGGGCTGGAGACTCATCTTTGAGACTGTGAAAAAGAAGAAGCTTCTAACCTTTTGTAACTACTCTCAGCTATGTGTTGTATCATCATGGAATTAAAATTCTTTTATTCTGCTCTTCTCTTTCAGAAAGAGTTGGAATAAACATTTCAGAGGAAATTAGGTTTTTCACCATTTACACAAGGACTGCATCTTTACGTGCCTCAGCATTCAGCGTCCAAATGTACTGTCACTTTGATTATATACAAGATAATGAAATATTGAATAAATATTCATAGAAATTCAGGAAGGGATTATGATAAAAGGAAATGAAACCACTATGTACAAGGCAAATAAGAAATGATTAGCTATCTCGGATCAGGGAAGGTATAGCTGCAGGTCAAGTGTAGGAAGGAGAAACTCACTTCACATGGTGCCTAAATCAGGTAGAGGATGAATCTCTGCAGCCCATTTATGCGGTCTTAAAAACAAATGAATCAGGTATAGTTTTAGAAAGAGCTTACTAGAAGTACATAAAAGAACTCAAGGGTGGTTGTGTTATTTACAGAGATGTACATACATAAACACATACAAATATATATAGATATATGTATGTGTGGGTAGATAGAGATGGAGAGAAAGAATAGATCAGGAAATCAATCTCATATTCTTTCTTAAATTGAGAGAAATAAAAAGAGACATTGATTTCCAAATGAATTTTATAAAGCAGGATTCACTCTGGAAAAAATTGGAGGTTCTGTGTAGCAAAACTCAATGCACAAACTAACAAATTGCCAAATTTGTTCATGTGAACCAAAATGTATGTACATGGAAAACACCACTACATTTTATGCACAGTAACAAAGGCCGCATTTCCACAGAGGGAGCATCAACATTTTCTTCTACTCTGTTAACCATTCAGACAGGGAACAGAAAAGAATGCCGAAAGAGGAAAGAAATTTAAAAATGTTTTTTTTTAAAGTAACAATTTGCCAAGTACTTTGACATAAAACAGAAAAGTAAAGCAGAAAAACTTAATATTTATGGAGAAAATTTTTCTTAGTTATGACATGTATGAGTAAACTAACATATTCATCTCCTCTTACTAGAGGAAAAACAGATTATATGGTCAGATTGAACTCTTAGAAACACCTGCTCAATCTGTGCTGTCTTTGAAGTTTACCTACATTATATATCATCGTCTTTGATAGTCTTTAGAGGTATAACTGCTATCAGAGTTTCTGCATAAAGGTGGAACTTAAATATTCTATCTCGAATTTGCTGTTACAGCTCTGCCGTTTTCCACTCTTGCAGGCAGTTAACTATCCTGGCTGTTTTGTAGCTGCAGTTTATACTGAAAGTTGTAAAAAACTGTTCACCTGCCCCCCAGAACAAACATAGGAAAAGGAATTGAACCTAATCCAATTTTTTCCAGGTTCTCTAGACTAGAAGAAAGAAAGAAAAGAAACGAAACTGATTAAATCTACTAAGACAGCATGAGTCTCACTGACACATTATCTTATCAGGCAGAGCTCTGACAGGGTATAGAAGTCCAAGAGATACTATAGAACATTGTGCAAAAGTCAAAATGAATGAAGAAACAGAAAAAGAGAGAGGAAGGATTTAAATCTTTCCCTTCAAATTATAGAAATGTTGGGTTTTTTGATGTAGTATTCTGCAAGTTTTTTGGCAGCATTCTATGATTTACACTTCCACAACTCAGTTCTGAAAAGCTGTTTAGCATTATTCTTCATTGAACTAATATGTCAGAGGGTAGTTAAACTTCTGCTATTTGGTGCTTTGGCCCTATTCTTTTTTACAGTGTCCACAACAAAAAAGGATGTTATTTAGTTATTAATTACTTCACTGATTGAATTAAATGTTACATTAATTTCATGTACAATGCACATGGTTTATCTTCACTGTCATGTGTTATTCTACTGAAAAATAAAATTTAGAATTGGTAGGAACCTGATTTAATCACAGGGCCTTTTCTGGAACATTACCATTACAGGGTAGCTGCTAGTAAAGACCACTCTCCATAAAACAAACCCTTAACAAATTGTTGTGGTGAAGGTCTCCATTTAACTGAAACAAGCATATATTGCATATATTTTTATGCTTCTGTGCAGTACCAACTAATTGAGAGCAAAATCACTTGACAGCGCAAGACATGAAAGGTAACATTATTGTTGCCCTTCTTACTCAGTCACCTGAAAGCTGGCTACAAGGATGAATTATTGAAACGCTAATGATCTGATTATTACAACAAAACATTATCTTATTTGCACTCACATAATCTTCCATTCTGGTGCGTCATCCAGACCATTTGTTGCTTTGGCTACATTTGGAAGGCCAACTCACGGTTCCATTGAACTGTATGGCTGAGAAAATGCTGAGAGGAATTTCACATTCTTGCCTCTTTTTACTGGTTACTGGAGTCACTTAAATTGCAAACCTTTAAGATCTCAAGGTGGGTCGCTAGCAGACATGGCTGTCAATAAGCAATACAATTTTTCAAGTCTTTTATAATAAAAGTATTATTTTCTGAAATGACTTAAGCTTTTAGGCCAGCATTGTAAAGGCTACTCAAGAGCCTAAAGGTAGGAATGACATGAGGCATTTTAAAATGTTTGAATAAATTTTAAAATCTGGCCAAAAGAAATTCAAATTTCATTTAAATTAAAATTAAGCCAATCCTTGTGGTCCATTGCTTTAAGACAGAAGTGCAAACCACAAAAAAGTCCTCCTGATACACCACAAGAATTGAAACTAACTTTTTTTAATGGGAAATTACCTCCCTGGTTCTCTACCAAAAAAAAATAAAAAAGGTTTAAACACTTGTTATTAACTTCATAGCTAATAAATCTAGCCTGATACTGAAGTTAATCAGAGAAATATTGGAGTTGTTTCCACTACACTGCTTCCGAAATGTTCACATCTGTTAGCATGCAGAGAGTATTTTCATAAATGCAGAAATCTTTAATCTTTCCTCTCACTCTATAAAACTCCCTGTATAAATACAAATTGCATTATTAACACAGGGAAACAAATTTAGCTCAGCCTGCAATCTCAGTGTGTTTTGAACCAGGGTAAGGCTCTAACCCAGTCCAAAAGGTGATAAACCATCAAGTTCAGATAAAATTTCAGATGCTATGATTTCTCAAACTTCAAAATATTCAGGAATTTCATGTGATCCTTATGTAGCCATCATATATTGGTGAATTTATTCAAATTCTACAAATAGTACTAAATTTTGAGTGTAATCTCCTTGCTGTTTTGTCAAGTCAGGTCTCCTTACACCACTACTCCTCTGGATGGCTGTCACCAGCCTTGGCTCATTTGTAAGATGGGGAATATTAATATATTTGGTCATTTGGCTTTGTGACTGTGCTTCTCATAATAAACAGCAGACTCTGACTCCTGACTGTCTCTTTGAAAGACATGACATGAAATGCCATGAATGAAAGTACTTGGTAGCTGTGCCTGTTCCATGACTGAGAGCCAATACAGAATGGTGTTTTTGCCTTGAATTTACTGGGCAGAAGGAAAGGCAATCACCTTTACTATGAAAACACATTGAAATGAGAAAATTACTCACTGCTGAGATCTCAAGACTTAGAGTATTTAATTGCTCCTTTTCAGTAATCAAAGGTTGTAATATAAATTAGTTACTAGGTGATCATCCCTGCAAGAAAAGGAGCTTGCAAAACAGAAGAGTCAAAAAATACTTGTATGTCATGGGGCAACAGCAAACACCACCAAAACCAAAAAGCTGTTAGCAAATAAACAGATACCAGCAGATAACTGGCTAATGTCAGCCATTAATAGATAACAAATTTGTTCTGCATTTGGACAAAGAAATGAGTTTTAGGTGATGATAAACTACTTTTCATTTTACAGAATGGATTAGTTAAATAGTTGAGCCATTTTATGTCAGTAAGTCTAGAAAACTTGCATCTGAGGGCTCTCCAGGAACCACTTTCCACCACTAAAGTTCTTTTCCATTAAGTCTTGCAATGCTGAGGAAGAACTAGGCAACTGATAGAAAACTTAGAAAACTAAGGAGTACGCTACGTGCATATAAACAGATAAACAGGATGAGGTATGTAATTACAGGCTTATGAGCCTCCAAAAAAAAAAAAAAAACGCTACAAACCCCAAATTATAAAGAATCAAAGAATTCAAAGTGGTAATAAAATTACTTTCTGACTATGTGAGCAGATTTCAATAAATGCTACCAAACCACTCTGTTTTCTTCACAGGAAAATGAGAAATGTAATAAAGATACTCACATTTCTGTAACTGACTATGTGTACGTGAAGTTTCAATGAAGTTTCAAGGAAAATGCAATACCAATATAGCAGCTCATACTTGCATTAAAATCAGACATCCTGGAGCTCCAAACGTTTTTTTTTAGATGGCCTACTACTATGTAGCAGTCCACAGGAAGGGGTTCCTGCTTCCTCTCTTCCACAATTTTAGCACTGGAGAAAAAAAATCCACATAATCACATCAAAGGAATGATATGTGAAGGGAATAATAAATAATTAAGACTGATGACTGGTAAAAATAATACAGTAGGCTGGTAAGCACATATATGTAGATTATATTCACCTAATTAATGGTCTAATGAAAGTGAAGAAGTGAGAAAAAAAAAATTTGAAATCACTGGTTCTCCCCTAAGAATTGGTAGGGCATAAAGCTTTCAGCAGAATATTGTAATCCAAAGTCTTTTGGATATACAAACGGCTAAGACTAAGGTTGAAGGAAAAAAGTGTGAGTCCCTTTCTGACAGTGCTAAAGCCCTCCCAGAAATCTGTGTCCAATTCAAACAGCTCTGATTCAGAAAGATGCTGCTGCACTAGGGCTAGTTCAGAAGAAAGTCACAGATGAATACAGGACTGGAAAAGACCCTTAGCACAGGAGGCAGATGGAGATCAATATATTAAGGTAATCAAAGGGCGGTATCTTGGCTGCATCTGTCAATGCCTTTGTGGGAATATGATGCAAAATAAATTCCACAGGAAAAATAAGGTGAAGATACATGCAAAAATACTAACGAAAACTTTTCAATTCAGGAAAAGGACTACTCCTTTTTTGTAGCATACCATTATAATTAAACATTCCTTTAAGTGTAACACAGACATCTGAACTTTTTGTTAGTAAAAATACTAAACTATTACTAACAGGTTGAAAAAACACCTTTAATTTCTATAAAGCAAACATAATGTAAATTAAATAAATGTACGTTAATTTTCTTCTAAAATTTTGTGTTTGAAACCTTAAAAGCTTTCTTTTAGTTACCACTACTTGACCATCAAGACTGAATTTTTCGAGGACAACCCCAATAAGAAGGAACTGTTTTTCTTCATACATATTTTCTTCTGATTTGCTGAAATTAGATGAAAAATTACCCTTATAAAAAAAAAAAAAAGAAAAAGTTGCAGAATTTAAAATGTATCAGAAAGAAAACAAACACTGTACTCAGTTTCAAACATTTACTAGTGTAAGTAAGGGTACATTTATTTCTGAGTAAATAGACATAGAGTTAAGGTTAAAGGCCAATACAGTTTTTGGTACTTTGATACAGCGGAGTACCAAAAACTGTATCAAGGAATCTAAATTTAGACCTGTCTGTTTTACAGAAACTGAGACATGGAGAAATCTCTATTTGTTTTAGAGATGTTTGATATCTACCATTTCAATGAAAAATGTAACAGCAGCTACATAAAGTGGATTTGGCAAATTTGTCCTGTATTTTGTGAAAGAGATGGATTTAGCTCCTCCATTTTTTTGACAAAAAAGTGAGATCTTTGCCAAGTCTTGTCCAATATTTCCTTTCAATCATTTCTGTAGCTCCTCAAGCACAGTGACAAAACAAATGATTTCACAGCATTGCAATTTTACAGCTACTGCCTGTAATTACATGACTTTCTCAGTTAACTGTAAAGCTACTGATACTTACCCAGGTAGTATTTGTTCAGTTTTAATAAGGTTTATCCAAACCTTCATATCAATCTAAGCTGTTGAAAACTCTGTTTCTCAGCCCTGCTATTTTATGAAGAAGGGCAGCTTTCTTCATTTTGTTTACCTAAAGCTGGAAGGATATCACTCTAGAGTCCATCCTCAGTGCCTGAAATGAATTTGAGGTCAAATTACTAATACATTTAGGGTGGCATTTGTTCAGTCCACAGTAGGAATCAAGTAACTACATAAAAGGCAGATCTGGACACATTGGCATCTCAGGGCTCTGCATAGCTAAAGACAGGTTAATATACATTAAGTATTACTGGTATAAAATAGCTTAAAATGTATTTTTGTGGGCAGGATTACACATACCCTGAGAAGTATGGTTTTTTCCTAATTTGACTTCTAAACAAAATTGTTTACTATTTTTTTCTAATCCAACAAGTCTGAAAATGCACACTGGCAGCAAGGAACTGATTGACAGGAAAATATATTTTAAATAAATTTTCCTAATTAATATTGTCATTCTGAATTTATCATTACAGTATGTGTCATTCTAATTTACTACCAGTTTGCAGTCTTCTAGACTGGATTCCTGTACTGCTGCTCCAGCTGCCTTATGGTAGGAAGACCAGTAGCAGCAGCTGGCTCAGTATTATCAATTTTAATTAATCATTTTATGATATGTCACAGAGTTTTTCTATGGGAAGAACAAAAAAAAAGCATGACGATATTATTTATTACATCACACTGTGTAAATATCTATGCTTTAGCTTTTTTGTTCCGTAGGTGTCATTCTTTTCAGATATTAGCTGAGAGAATCTGTTGACTTTTTTATTTCAGTTTTTACAGTTCACTGTATCTGGCTGCCAGAAAATGTACAAGAGCAATAACAAAAAAAGGTGGAACTTTACATGGAAACTTTATTTTAGTGTTACAAATAACTGATCTTTCTCACTTCTTATATATTCATGTGAATTCCATATGAATTAGATCAATACCCAGGGCACACAAATCCTGTGCCACACAATAGGTATTGCATGGCTGTCAGTCCTGCACATTACAGCACCCCTCAGTATGAATCCTCTGAGTATCAGCCTGAGGTCTGAGCAGGCAACTCGAAGGGTCTTTGATAAACAAAAAATAAAGGCACATCTTGGTATTAATAGCTCTATAACCTGACTAATGTCTGTATCTATACTTACGCATTATAAACCTCCTGGGATCATCAGCAAGAAGTAATCTAGTCCCCAAAACTCACTGGTCCTTGAGAAGCTGATGTCCTGCAGTCTCTTTCAGAGCAGCTTCCTTGACACCAATATTTGGGTTGTAAGTGGAAGGTTGGGGAATCATAGGTTGGAAAAGGCATTAGGTTGGAAAAAGAAACTCTAAGATCATCAGGTTCAGTCATTAACCCATCACTCCCATGTCCCCAAGTGCCACATCTAAACATTGTTTGAACACTTCCAGGATGGTGATTACACCACTTCCCTGGGCATCCTGTTCCAATTTTCAACAACCTTTAAGTGAAGAAATTTTCTTAACATGCAATCTAAACCTCCGCTGGCACAACTTGAGGCTGTTTCCTCTTGTCCTGTCACTGGTTGCCTGGGAGAAGAAACCAACACCTACCTGGCTACACCCTCCTTTCAGGGAGCTGTAGAGAGTGATGAGGTCTCCCTTGAGCCTCCTTTTCTCCAGAATAAACAGCCCCAGCTCCAAACTCGTATTCCAGACCCTTCACCAGTCTTGTTGCCCTTCTCTGGACACGTTCCAGCACCTCCAACATACCTATGCCTATAGACAGACTGGTTCAGTTTTGGTATTTCCTGTGAGTGACTTGTGCCTATAATTTGATGAAGGTAACTCTTGTTCCTACTCATCCTCCTCCTCCTATTTTTCTTCCTAACACTTCTAAGCCCCTTTGGCAGATTTGTAGATGTGTTCGTTCCCTATAGCGGACATTTAATAATACTCATATGCTATCTCAATTTTAAATCATGTACCACTGACAGCTGGTCCAAAGGCACACCATTTCAGTCAGAAGTGTGTTTGTACAGACAGACAGGAAATGTTGGATTTTTCATGTCCTGGTTTTTATATTCACATTTTAACCATAATTACTTGTACTAGTATGCACACTTCACATTGATACAGTTAAACATTCCCTGATTCAGTTTTTCATGTTTCTTAAAACAGTGCTTTCATGCAAACCATACACACATGGGAATACATTTGAAAGAAATCTCTGATCTCTGTAATAAAATTGTTCAGGCAAACACAAGAGTAAAAAGCCATTTCATTCTGAGGAAAACAAGGAGCCATATGAGGTATACAATCTTCAGCCTAAGCACATTTGCACTTCTACTGAATACTTTAATTTAGACATTTTTTATATAAGCAAAAGGTAAATGTACCTTTGAAAGAAAGATGAAGGTTTTCAAAATAGGAGATCTGAATTGTTTTACCCAATGAAGAAAACACTAAATTCATAAGAAATGTCATTACAGTGCAGACAGATGTTTGCATCCCACCCAGTGCCTTTTGTATTCTTTGAACCTAAACTGCAATTCCAAAAATCATATAGACACTTACTTTTTCTGAGACTAAAAACTGACTAGACTTGAAGTGCCTGCTCAGGCAGCTGAACATTGGAAAAAAAATTACAACATAACAGTAAAACGAAAATATCTACGTGAAGTTTAGCAGGGACAATCACAAGAAAAATCAGGCAGCAAAATTAGGGTTCATTTCAGAAAACAAAGTTGAGAAGAAAGAAAAAACTGGCTTGAAATATATGGCAATATATCACAAACTTAGATCTTGTACCCTGGATCTTTCAGCTGTTGAAGGTGGGGCATGAACAAGGGTTATCAACAAAACTCTGAAAGCTCCTGTAAATTGTGAAATCTCATTCTTCATCTAAACTAGTTCATTGATAAATCCTAAGACTTTAGCTGAACCAATCCAAGCTGAACCAATCCAACCAAGTGAGGAGACACTCCATCTTCACAGAATGACAAGGGTTAGAAGGGACCTCTGGATATCATCCAGTCCAGGATGTCAAGGCAGGGTCACCTGGAGCAGGTGACACAGGAACACACCCAGGTGGGTTTGGAATGTCTCCAGAGGGAGAATCCATGCCTTCCCTGGGCAGTCTGTTCCAGTGCTCTGATGCCCTCAATGTAAAGTTCTTCCTCATGCTGAGGTGGAACTTCTTGTGTTTTGGTTTATAGCCATTACAACACGTGTACTCACCAGCCGCGCTTTCTTTTTTCTCACACACAGAGGGAACTGGCTATTGCTGCAGTCAGTACATACAGAAGCACAAAGTGGGTAATGATACTTGCACATGCCATGTATCATAGTATGTTATATCATTCCCTTGAGATTAGGAAGAGGTGAAGGGGAGAGCGTGTTTCATGAAACCTGACTCATGGAAGACAGAGATCATGATGTTTTTGTATAGGTGAAGAATATCACCAACATAATGTTTTAAGAATATTTCACTTTTAAAGGCTAGTTTAGCTACTCTTACTTGAAATACACCCAAGTTTAATGTCAAGTCTTCAAGGGCTGATCCTTTGCTTGCAAATATTACCATAACATGATTTATAGTGAATATTATTGCTATCACTAAGTTTGGGTACAAAGCTCAGAAAAATTAGAACACAAAGTTAATATTTTATTTACAAAATATTAGTATGTGAAGGGAATTCAGTCTGGTCAAATATTCAAGAATCTTTAAGAAATGCTTTTTCCCAGGATTTCCTGTTTGATTTACTCATCAGTCTTACTTACATGATTAAATAGCTCATGAAATAAAGAAGCAAATGACATAAAAAAAACCCTAGAGGATTTAGTGGAGAATTACTTAAATTTGAAGTACATCTAGGGAGTTAAGGTTACTTTGCAAGTTTTCAAAACTATTCAACATATTTCTCATTTTCATATCTTCCCTATATAACAATATCTTCCCAGGTGAACAGGCTTTTCCTTCTAGGATTTTCTGTTATTATGTCATTCATATCCATTTTTCTTTCTTCCCACTCAAATTTCTCAAAGTGCTTTTGGTAGTTTTCAAGTATGTCTTCTTGGTAGACCATTTTGCTATGAGGGATCAAATCAGTATTTCCCAACATTTTCTTTTCATGAACATTTTCCTTCATGAAACTGTCATCTTGCAGTGCTGCACAAGTTTTTTTTCCTCTTAATTATGTCATATATCTATTATTAACCAAGACAGATAGGCAGAGATGGATATAGATATATATGGAACTGGAAGAGCTTCTCAGCTGGAGACGGTTGTGAGCAAAACCCCCAGTATCTTATCAATATCTGCCTTCTTTGACTAATCAATAAACTGTAAGAAATACGATAGGTGTGTCATTTTTTTTATAAAATACACCAAACTAAGCACATACATTTGACCTACTAAGAAAAGTGACAACAAAATTGTTCACAAGCACTATACTTCGTCATTCTCTCTTCACTGAGTAAGCAGTGGGCTATTTTTGTCATTTTGTAAATGACATTGAAATAGGAAGCTTGTCATTTTATCACCAGATATTTTTTTTTTTTTGCTTTGATTAGAAAACAGCAGCTCATTAGCTCCTCTTCCTGTACATGTCCCCATCATCACTCTGAAGAATGCCAGCGCTTGAAATAGGACATGGGGTTTTTTTCTAACTCAAGTGCTTTTTGCCTTTGGACTTTACACAAAATTAATTATAATTTTCCCTTCTAATCTCTAGTACATCATTAGGACTCTGAGACTCAGAATCTGTTTTCTCTAAAAAATGGCTAAATGCCAAACACCAGTGGCATTTTATAATGGAACTGAGTAAATGCAGAAAAACATATTCTCCTTCCCTGGCATTTACCCTGCTTTATCCTTGTGTTTCTGAGAATGTCCTCTAGAATGACTTTACTTGCATTAACTTTTTCTCTGATTAAGAAAGAAGGAAGTATTTTAATAAAAGCGGAGATTTCACAAGGGGGCATATGAAAAAAACCAAGAGTATACACACAGAGACACTCATCCAAGTGTTGTGGTCAGCCAGCGATCACTTAGGATTCCTATCCCCAATCTACCTTAATTTACACATCTGTTTTTTCACCTTTCACAAATAATCCAATAGAAATGAGCTCTGAAACATTCCTTCAGCACAGCTCAATTTTACAGAAGGTAACAGAAAAGAATGACAGAGTTGAGGGATCCTTACAGGGCTCTGTCTGTAGGCATTTCTCTTTTATGAGCCACCACCTCAACACTTCTGCTTTGCGAAAAGCTGCTCACTACAGCATGAAGCTATGATCCCTCAGCTATTCCTTAAATCTCTTTGCTCTCTCCTTTTTGGTGCTGGGAACTGAAGCAAGGAGGAAAACAGGGATTGTATAGAGAGGAATTCAGCTCATGGGCCACAACCTTGTTTGGATTTACAGCTAAGAATCTCTGCACACTGAAGGAGCGTGACATGATGGAAAGCTCTAGTACTTTACACCAAGGAGCCCACTGACACCTCTCTTTGCAGTTGCATCAAATCAAAACGAAAGCTCCAGAGCATTCAGAAGAGTCCTCCCCAAATGGTGAAACAGCAGCACATTTTAGCCAAGGACAGGGACCTAAAAGCTGACACAGCTAGTAGATTTGGATGAACATCTAATACCTATTGATTAGACAAAAGGACAAGCGTGCACTGTGCATGACAGTCAAAAAGCAATTGAGTTTAGAAGGGCCAAGGAATCTTTTAAGCAAATAATTACTTATAAAAGGAATAAGCTTTTTTTCATCACCTTATTCCCCCCAAAAGAACACATAATCTGGCCAGATATTGATTTGTTAGCAGTGCCAAGGGATAAAGTCTTTAACACTTTTACGGAATTCCTACGCAGCATCTGCTGACCCTCTGTGTTCTTTACTCTGGTTAATAGAATTAAAACACTGTGTAATTCAAATAAACTGGAGGAATGAGAAAAGGTTAAGGGGGTTTGTTATTAAGTAGTTGCCACGGTACTCTCTGTCCAGCTAGTGAGGTGACCACAAGCGCCGGGCACCCGCCCGCACGGGAGGGGATGAAGGAGGCTGCTCGCAAGGTGCAGGAGGGTTGGCGAAGCTCCAGCACAGGTTCGCCCACCCACTGGTGGTGAGGGTGCACGGAGGAGGCGGAAAGAAAGTGGAGGGACTTCTTTGTGGAAAAACGGGAGAGAGTTTATTAAATGAGGGTACAACAGAAATCCATACAGGAGCACAAAGAAGCAAGAAAATACCTGTCACATAGGGTTTTGTACCCCTACAAAATGGGAGGGGAAAGCATACAACAGCCAATAACACAGCAGCAAGGGGGCATTACAGAGGCGGGGAATAGGGTACAGAACCAATGGTAACAGGGGTAGGCGGGGAGGAGTAACATGGGCCAATGATGGAACTGAACAAGGAAGAACTTTCTAGAAGGGGAACCAAATATGGGGGAGAAGGGGAGGAGATGGTGGTGGCCAATTATGGGGATATGATCTGCATACTCTGCACAGCCCTCTGGGAAGTCACTCTAACCTTAGGGTTCTTGCGCTGTGGGGGCATTGAACCAATGCAGTTGCTTGTCCATATGGCTCTGCTGTCTGTGACACACTGCAAGAAGTAGTAAGGGGGTTTTTTTCATTTATTTTATCCAAGAAATCAAAATTGACATATTCAAAAGGAAGTATCTGGGATATTGAATAAACAAAAGAAAGACAACATGAAGAATGAGTAAACAAGGTCTGAGAAAGTCACATAAATAGCAACTTGTCAATGACAATTAAAATCTAATTATTCCTGATAGCAATACTGTTCTTCCTCAAGGGTATCAAGAGCACTTAGTTTGCATTCTAAACATGAGTTCAAATATAACTTTATACGCTCTGTAGGAATGAAGAAGATATAGATTGTTCAGACCACTGATGAAAAATGTGAAGAGAGGATAAAAATAATGCTCAGAAGAGAAAAAGTGTAAATTAAACAAACAATGCCCAAATGCCACGTTAAATTACACACTATGAAACCCTATTAAAGTTAGCATGAATGTAAGTCAAAGAAAAATATTTTGCCATAGACACATGCTTCAGTCTAATTTTGAGAAGACATTCAAAGTTTGCATAAATACTCAGTGCACCATATATACACATTTCCATTCAAAAATTTCCACTCAAATGGGAAGAAAAAAGGGTTTATCAAAGTTTTTGTGGTAAGCTAGAAAGCAGTTCTAAACACGAGATTCTCCTTTTAGATCACACTGATAAATGCTCTCATTAGCTTTAGTCTCAACAAGGTTAATTTAAATGATACCCAACAGCACCAAGATCTGCCTTATTAAAAGGACAGCAATAACATAAAATAATGCTGTATTCATTAGAAAACAAAGTTTGCTTTGTTTGTTTGCGTTTAACAAGGAAAAATAGATTTATATTAATAATGTTTTAATGTCCAGACAATTGTATTAAAACTGCTAGGTGCTATTTGCCTTTCATTGTCACCTTTTTCCTTTATTTTCTTCAACATACTGGAATTCCTGTTTGCTCTGTTGCTCCTGACCATTGTCAGACATAAAATATACAACTTAATTTACATTTTTAAACAGTATGATTGAAATAAGGTTTCTAAAAAATGCAAAGAATAGAAAAAGAAGCATGCAAGATTCGATTATTGTTACCGACTTTACACTATGACCTCATCAAATCCCACTCCAGTTTATGGGACTATAGTCAAGGCTAAATGACCATGTCAATGTTTCGATTGTCTAGATTTGTCTTAAGAAGTATCTATGTTTTATTCTTTAATTTTTGCAACACATTATAATCTGATCACTGATACAGGGGAGATTCACTTAATATTTCAACAAATGGATAGGATCCAGATCCATAGGTCATGAGGACCTATATATTTCAAATCCAAAAGATGAAGTTCTCAAAGTTATTATTGATCAAAAAATTTAGATGAAAAGCTAAATCACATCCTTTAAGCTTTGCCAGAGTTTTTAATAGCAAACTGTCAAGGCTCCTAGAAACTACTTCTTGACACACTTAGAGGAATCCCATTTTCAGGCATTTAGCTTGCAAACCAAGCTTTCCCCAAGGAAGCACAGAGGAGCTGCTCTCCCACATATGATGTTTCAGATGCATAATCCAACCAGAATTTTCAGCAGACAAACAACATCTACTGTGCTTTCAAAGGAGAAGGCTGCTCCTCCACCTAGCAAAAACCCCAGTCTTTTTTTTTATCTATGTTGTTATACTGGTTTGGGGTGGGGTAGAATTAATTTTCTTCACAGTGGCTGGCACAGGGCTGTGTTTTATATTTTTGTCTTTTTGCTGGAAGCACTGTTGATAAAATAAGGATGTTTTCCTTACTGCTGAGCAGAGCTTACACAGAGCCAAGGCTTTTTCTGGTCGTCACACAATCCTGACAACAAATGGGCTGGGGGAGCACAAGAAGTTGGGAGGAGACACAACTTGGACAGTTGATCCCAGCTGGGAGTCCTGCTTTCCCGGATATGGCTGAACACCTGCCTGTCCAGGGGAAGCACTGTATGAATCCCTTGTTTTGCTTTGCCTGCAGGCACACCATTTGCTTTACCTGTTAACTGTCTCTATCTGAACCTGTGAGTTTTCTCACTTTTGCCCTCTGATTCTCTCCCTCATCTCACTGAGATGGAGTGAGTTCCTATCTGTGTGGGGCTGAGGTGCTGGCTGGGGTTAAACCACAGCAGTTGTCATTCTTCCTGATGATTTTCTGATCCCCTTCTAGGCCCTAGTGCTTCCTGGCCTGAAATCTATTCAGCTGAAGGCACGGGCTATTAATACGGAAGTCTGTTCTGCATTTCTCTCAGTATAGTAGAAAGTATGCTGCCCTACAGTTTTTCTAAATATCTGAAAAGATATAAGATACATCCCAAGTACTTCAGTTGAAGAATTACAGTTTGTGTAACTTACACTATTATGTTTCTCAATCAACCATCATAATTAATGCATCAGTCCTAAGGAAAAGGTGATTGCTTGTAGTGAGTGTTCTAGAATCAGTTTTTCCTATCATTACATTATGTGATAAACATTGTAGCTATCTATTTGCTCTCCTGAATTGTTTATAATTTGTTTTGGTTGAAGAACCAAATTGATGACTTATTCACATGTATATGTCTTCCCAAAAAGTAAAAGTCTGGCAGCAGAATGGAACTGGCTGAGAGGTTTCATTGCTAATTTTCATCTCACTCACATTCAACAGAACTTTTATTAGGCTTCAAATACCAGTATTATTTTTAAAATGGAACTTATTTAAGAGGCCAGAGTTTAAGCCATATTAAGTGACGCAATACTAGATCACAGCTTCAGATAGAGATTTTGAAGCTATTCTCAAGTGCAATTTTACAGACACCTAAAGGTTCACAAGACATCAGGAAATACCCTTCAGATCTCTCAAAATGTAGTATGATAGTAACTGGGCTTGGGTCAGCCGGTTGGGGATGCTGTTTAATGCTGTCATTTCTGGCCTCTTTTGAGAGTGGACACTTGTGACTTAATTAAAGTTTTGATCATCTCTGAATACTCCTTTACATGAGAGAACAGAAGAACTACGGCATTCCAACCCAGCCCCATTTTTGTCCTTAGCTAGGCAAAACACATTTACTTGAAAGCAAATTTTGATCAAAATCGGATGTGAGACTAAGGAAAAGAAACCCCAAATGCGCAAATTGCATGTACATTCTCATTCATACATAAATGAAAATATGGTATTTTCCTTTAAGATTCCAGTTATTTAAATGCCTGAAAAAGTGCTCCTTACTCCAGCCTGCTAATGTATCAAGTGTTAAGCTTTCTCTCATTTTGCTGTACATAGGCACAGCAGGCTCCTCCATTGCTACCATTTAAACTCTTTTTGCCTTAAAGAAGTAATCCTAAATGTCAGGCTTCCTTACATTGCCTGCTCCAGACAATTGGGCAGCCTCCTAGTTGGAAAATATCAGTACTGCATAAAAATCAACATTGCAAAAAATCTACTCTATCCTTCACAAACCCATGCTGTCCCCCTGGATAGAAAGGACCCTTATCCTTTATTGTCATGTGTCTTTCTCCTTGTGCCCCCTCCACCCCCCACCTTCCCTTGAAAGCAGAGCAGTTCCACTATTATAAAAGTAGTATCATAGATCCTTACACAGAGTTCTATAGTATTCTAAATGAAATTTCAGAAAATACAGTTTAATCTAGAAAAGACAAAGGTGAGCAGAGGAATAATACAGTCCTCAGTATAATAACAGAAGGAGTAATGTAATCATTGGTGACTAAGAGATTCTTTTAAATTTTTCTTTTCGTGAAATTATTCTCTGTGATTCTTTTTAATGGATAGGAACCATATTTTCATTTGCCATTGACAAAGAGACCAAACTGGCTTGCTTTCTACATTAATGACTTAATGCTGGCATTACTGTCTAGATTATTATTAAAGTCTGTACTTTGATAGAAGCTAGATTCCTATTTTGTTATGTATTCTATCAATATAATGTACACAAACATCTCATCTTGCTAGTACATGACTAATTAAGCAGAAATACATTCATTCAATATATTATGTAATTAGCTGTGAAAGTCTCTAGTTATGGTCAATAAGCAATTTGAGTAATCATTCATCTGTGCATTGAAATACAGTAAGAACAGAGATGATTTCAAGACCCTTTTCTACATATATACTGGGAGAAGACAGAGAGGTTCTTCCTTTCAGGCTTCTACTTCTTAATATGCTTATTAAAAAACACAGTATCTGACAATATAATAATGACTAGAAAGAAGCCAAGGTCAAAAATCTATAGATCTTCCTTCCCCATTCCCCTCCTCTTTCCTTTCTGTTGTGTAATGAGTTACTATTTATTTTCACTCATGAAAAAAAGCATCCTCAAAACATGAGTCTGCATTCCTTTTGTACAGGAGGCTTTTTCTCAGGAAAGAGGAAAAAAAATGAGAAGTTGGTACAACTTCAGTTCTTACTGATTCTAAAAATAAATTAAGAAAATTAAGAAAAAGCTTTTAAAAATCCAAACTAAAATAAATGGAACAGCTCCAGATAGCAAAAATCAAAGCTATTCATCTTTCTGTATCCAGTAGTGAGTCTGCTGGTGAGTTCAAGTACTGGATCAAGATGCTACAGGTATAAACTTTTTTTTCTTTAAATAATTTTTTTTTAAGTCCATTCAGTTAACTGTATAACCTCCAAAATATTCTGAAATCTTTGTCTAATTCTTAGCTGTTAAACCATGTTTCCCCCCGCCACCCCACCCTATTACAATTGCAGGAGTCTGGCACCTTCCTTATGTCTTTGGGATCTTACTTGGGAACTACTGTAAACAAGAAACACCTCTTGTTTTGAGAAGGTAAAGGATTCGGCTAATAGCAGTCAGTCCTGAAATCTTATTCTTCTGTGATAGACACATGAAAAAAGATTAATGAGGTTAATTCAACAAAAGGAGAACATAAGATTTCTTTAGAAATCTTTGTTCTTTGGGATTATGAAGTTGGTGTAATCATCTTTAGTGTAAACCAATTATTTTAGACTAGTTTTTGAGCTGCAAAAGAAATACATAATCAATGATGTACTAAAACCATCTGAAACAAGGTAGGTACAGATAATCTTTATCTGATCACTGATGTCAAAGCAAATTCAGGCAAATTCAAATTATATGCAATAAATGATCTAGGTGAGTCTGTTCTTCAGATAGTATCTTTGAAAGAATCAAGTTGGTGAAGTCCTGGACACTCTTAAAGTCAACAAATGCAGCATCCCTTTCACAGTGATATATTTGGAGACTTACTGATTAACTCTCTGACTGAGAATACTTGTGGCTCATTTTTCTACATGGATAAATAAATTATGGATGTAGATCACTGCATACGTGTAAGTGCTACACACAATAGAAATGCTCAGGCTGTCAAGAAGGAAAAGTATCTGCATATTTTACATTTTATAACCATAATACAGAAGAGGTTTATTAAGAGTAAAAAGCTAATGGCCTGACAGTACAGAATTGTTCCCTTTAGTATTGTATGTTTTGGAACATGTTACACAACCCAGTTACAAAAGTTTTAAGTGATAGGACCATCATCATTTTCCCCTGGGAGATTATTCCTCATATTTAACTGACAGGAATTGCTTTTGCCCTCACATTAAACCTATTTTCCCTTCTCTTCTTAAGTACATTGAGTTTTTAATGCTTGAGTCTTGAAAAGAACCATTTTCCATCTGTGATTTTATACACTTTCAAGAGTTGTAATCTCTGTATTTCTTCTTTATTGCTGTTTGGTCTTACTGTGCAAATTTAATCGCAGACCTCTTGTGAATGTCATGATGGTGACTTCATTTTTGGTAGGATGTCACTATGATCTGGATGATCCAGGCACCAAAAGCTGTTTTACCTCTGCATTCTTCCAGAGCTTAAGAGTGAAAAAAAAAAAAAGCAAGCTCTGTATTTGGTTATTGGTAACTCTTCACTGCTTTTTGTTGTTGTTGTTGTTGTTCTTAAAGAGAATGAGGAAGGATGTTTGTTTTCAGTTGAATAAATAAATTAAGTATTTTTCTGTAATGTTTTCATCATCTATAAGTACTTCCATAATGTCTTGGTGTGACTGTATGCTGTTGTATCCCCTACCACTGCTCTATGCCCAGACATGATTCCTGAGCCTTTCTATGCCTTTAAAACTGGATGCAAGAGACACAGAAAAAAACTGAGCGAACTTTTCAAAACAGTTTGTGCTTCAAGGACACAGAGATTAGCTACTTCTGCGGCGGGTAGAGGAAGCACTTTTTTTTTCTTCTGGTTTTTCGGTCAGCTTCTTCGGCTCTGTTTCTTCGGAGAGGGATGGAGAGTTGAGTTTTTTTCCTCTTGGGACTTCGGCTTTTTTTTCCCTTCTTCTCTTCTGGACTTGTTCGGAACACCAGAACATCAGAACCCCATCGGGGGACCTTCCACCGGCCTGGAGGGGGGCCCCCCACGCCAACCCAGCTCCGAGGAGGAGGAGAGAGACCGCACCCACAGAAGGACTCTAAAATCTTTCAGGTTTTCTCTCCAGAGCAAGAGATTTTATTATTTAGCATTATTAGTATTGTTTTCCTGTGTGTTTGTTAAATAAATAGTTTTATTTTCTCCTTCACTTTCCTCTGAGGAAAATTTTTTTTTTCCCGAACCCAACTGGGGGGAGGGGTGGTTTGTAACCTGCCTTCCTTTGAGGAGACATTCCTTTTGAACGTTTCCCTGAATTTGGCCTAAACCGCCACACATAAGTCTGAAACAGAAGCAAAAGACTTCTTTCTTTGAATGTACTTATCAGTGTTCTTTTTAATATTGGCTAATTGCTCCTTAAGTTTTCACTTATTTTCCAGTTTCCTTTTTGAATGTGAACTCCTACAGTTTTTGTATTTTTTGTTGCACTGCTCAGTAGAGTTTTTGAGGCAAAACACATGGAATACTTTGCTCTCTATTTCTCTATATATTGTCACTTAACTATAAGGGGGTTTGTCTTTCTTACATCTGCCTCATCCACATAGAGATGCTGTAGAGGATATAAAAACCAGTTCAAAATGAAACAACCCAAAACAACCAAACTCTACTTTGTGGGGGAAAATTTAAGGTTTGGTGAACTGGATTTGAGTTTATAGTGCACTAGTTCTCACTGATATTTATTCACACAAAAAGACCAGAACAGGGGACAAAACAGAAGTTAGTAAAGACCTTTCTGAGTAAATGTATTCCTTGATACAGCAGCATCCAGGCTTAGCAGCCATGTGTCCATGAACAACATAAATTTTCTTTCAATGTTAGAAATATTACCTCATCTCTAGTATTGTGAATCCAGAGAGGGGTGGTGTTGGTGTGCCAGACTTGCAGGGCCTGTGCATCTAAAGCCTATAAACCATCTGTAGTTGTCAATGCAGATCGGGAAACCAGTCAGTCTTCACAGGGAAACCTGAAGCTCTGTGGTCTTGTACTGTATTTTTAAGTGACCACTGTGAAAGACTGAACTCTTACAATTAATGGCTTAAACATGGTTTTGAAGGACTTTCTGGCCATTATGGTAAAACCGTATAAAGAAGCTGTGACCACATAAGACTGTATTTCCTCGCAGCAGAATGACTGACTGGAACCTTGGACGCTTGACTTGAGACACCTAAGGGAACTTGAGATACCGTAAAAGTGACACTAGTGTTCCATTACCTATGATCTAGGGACAAGGAAACAAGACT
>VXAZ01010823.1:0-12919 GCA_013399875.1 Gymnorhina tibicen
ACATAAAGCTGTGTTGACTATCAATCTTACATGTATCAAATTTTTGGTTCACCTTTTTTCCTTCTGTAGTACTCCTTGCCTTCAGTTGAGTATTCTATGATTGCTCGGTGTTACTTCTTTAAAAGAAGTGGTAAAATTTTCAAAGCCTTGAGATCAAAAAGAAAAAATAAGCTAGTTTTGTTATATTCACAGGAAATTATAGTTGGATTTCAAACAACTTTATTAATCATGAGTGGTTGGACTCCATCTGTCACCCCTTTCGGTTACTCATTTCATATTTGCAAATTAAAAGGAGAGGACACTGAGTGTATAAAGAACCTCTTTTCCTTACTGAAACAGTCATATATAAATATCCTCAAGACTATTCTTTTCCCTGGATTTGATAAGTGGTGTGTGACAAATTAAATCATAATGAGACAAGTTGTCCATCCGATGTAACAGAAACCACACAAACCACGAGCTCCTTTGGAATCCAGAATCTAAATGAGGTCCCAGTCAGATTCTGCTTTATTCATTATCACCTTGTCTGTCCTGTGTATTCCAAACCTTGACATCTCACCTTTTTATTAACCTAGAGATTTTGCTTTTGTGTTTTCTGACAAACTTAATGAATTTTATGAAAAAAAAAAACCCAAATCATATGTTGATTATATCTATTGTGCTTGTAGCCTAATGAGAGATATGCTTAGATAACATTGTTATCTCAAAAAGTTAAAATTTAAAAGAATTAAACAAGCTGGGAGGGGTAGATGTACCTTTCTTTCTCCTACAACATCATAAGTCCAAATACTATTTTTGTGTGTAAGACGTATAAAATGAAAGAATATATGCATATACCTCCATATATACACACATATATAGACTAAGTATTTAGAAAAAAACCCAAAAAGTATGTTCCCTAAACATTATTTCATAGAACACAATGAAAGTGTTGTATGTATTTAAATAAAGCAATATATATTTCAATAAAGGAGATGTTTCAAGCAATTTGGCCTGCTAGTTACCTGGGATAAGATGCTTGGTTTTATTACAACAAAATCTTTCAGGTCTTCTGTGCTTTTTTTTTATTGGATCTCTCACATTCCTTCCATGAGTCTGTGAATTTAGAATGAACTAGCAAGGTCTGAATAAGTTACACACCAGGAAATGGAATATGTAAACTTTCTTTCCAAGAAGAAAATGACTTCTAATACAGAAACATGATTTTACAGTAATCTTCAACTGATGACTGAAAGTAAACAGAGTTAAATATAGTAAACTGTTTCAGTTAAGATCTGTTATCATTGTCTAAAAGGTAAATCATCATTTGTTATTTTGTTTAAATGTGGAGAAATAGAATCACACAAGGCCTAATGTCAATGTTTGTTTAAACAGCTTTGCATTTCACTGTTGCAGCTCAGAAGCAAGGTTATAGCTGTGGAAGAATTGAAGAAGGGTAATATTGCACTGGAAATGTTTTGGTGGCCTTGAAAAAAAGTCCTGAATAGTTTTGTTTTGCTTTGTTTTTCTGTTTGAGTGTTTCTTTTTTTATATATATAACTTTACTTAAGAGAGTTGTCATTAATGCTTTAATCAAAATCAACACGAACTTTGTGTTTCTTGTTATCCTCCTCTGATATGGATGTACTCATGAACTTTTGTAAATGTAACCAGTTAAACTGAAGAAATATCAGACTTCACTTTACTGACTTATACTATCAGGAAGTGATCTTCAGTGTCCCAGATAGGTTACTGCACACCAGAATAACAACCACAGCCAAACTTAATGAAAGACAGTCTTAGCTGAGAGTATTCCTACTCTCTCATCTCACTTGGTTATCCTTAGTTATACTCAAATAAATATGTTGTGCAAGTATAAGATCTGATTTTTAATAAATCATTGAAATAACTGTAAAACTTTACCTATAAAGTTGGTAAAAATACATTTAATTTTAAATTATAGTGTACATTTGGCATACTTCAATATCTCCTTTACAGCTTCTCTGGTGTATTAATTCTGTTTGCATGTAAGAAAGTCTTGAAAAAATGGATTTATAATCAGAAAAAGAGCAAAACACAACAGGAAAACCAGTACATACACAAATCTTCATAATGGGCTTAATTTTTGAAGTACACTGAAGACAAAAGTAACAGATCTCCAATCTGTTCTAATTCTTGGCATGAAGGCTTCTTTATTCATGGATTATTGACCTGACAGACTGAAAAGGCAATGACTTCTATTTCTTTTGGTGACTTACATTAGTCTATTGCGAGGAAAATAGACAAAGCATTCAGATTTGTGTGCACCGGCATCAGATTGAACTCTGCTAATGGCTGTTCTTGTCTTCTCTAGGAAGAGTGGGATTATATCCCATCCACTGTTGCTGGATGTGTTGTTCATATATGCACTTGTAGGATCAGTTGTACAATTTTTATGTACTATAATATACTAAAGCTTCTAGGCAAATAAGCTTTCCAGTGGGGCAGCTAAGCCATCTTGTTCTTTAAAAAATTGATACAGGGGAATGTGGATATTTCTTTACGTTCCTGAAGAGGCACAAAGAATGAATATTTGCGGCTAGCATGTATCTCATAAACAAGAAAATTGAGTCATCCAACTGAACACTAAGCATGGCTGGGCAGGTAGTGTGAAGAAAACCACTTTTTCAAAGGAAAATGCAACTCAGTTTGCTTCTATAGGAGGGATAACTCTGGGTTCAGACTACAGAAGAGAACTATTAGACTGTGAAACATAAGTTTTCGTTGCTTATTCTGTTAGATTTGCACTTTCATAGCGTAGTCCATAGGAGAATATGAAAACAACCTTCCCCACCCCATGCTGTCTGCATACATATATTCATCCTTCACAGCAGCCATAAGACTTTCACTCATTTTTTGTTTTTCTTTAGGATATAATAATTACTGTGGTGAGGTGGACTTTGTACCACGATTGTGGAAGGAAAAGGAGTTAAATGCATCCCAGACTTAAAAAAAAACCTGCAAACCTCTATGCTCTGTGGGATGCAAGGATAAAAATGTGATTCCACTGTAAGGAAGAGAAAGACCGGACGTGGATACTGATTACTCTTCTGTGCTTCCTTCGTGCTCTTTTCCTGGGGAAAAGAGGAGTTTTTACTCCTTTCTTTTACATTTTAAAACATGACCCTTCTTGCAGCAGGCCAGCTTAGGAGAGGTAATTGGACCCAGGTGTCTACCATGTCATGACCCAAACCCAGAATGCAAAGTCCCTTTGTTTAGTCAGCCTTACTGCTACTGAAGGGAAAGAAGGGAATGGGCAAATACCTGAATGTCTTCTCAATCTCAGCATGCATTAGAAGATCAAAAAGTGTCAATTATTATAAAACTAGTGTGACATTTTGCATAGAGGCCTATAATTATTGTTAGAAATGGAACAGAAAAATCACACTCCTATTTGTGGCTTCTCAGGACTGAAAGAAAATTCATTAATCATTCAGTACCGTGGTCTACTGTTATATCACGCCTTCCATTGATCAAATGGATCTATGATTAAACGGGTTAATTGATTTTGTTGCTTAAAGCTGAACTACTTTGGCCATGGAATAATTTTAAGCTCTAGAACTAATTCTGAGAGAATGAATAGGGCTAAAAGAATATATTATCTTCTGATGATTAATATTGTTCTTCCAGTGACCGGCCAAATTACTTTCTGACCAGTTTGTACCTATTTAATCTTGTTTTGAACTGAATATAGTGATAATGATCAAGGGAGGCCTGACATGACTTGTAAAATTTTCTGTGTTTATGTTATGAAGTTGAACTGAGAAATAAAGTCTATGAAAATAAATGGGAAAAATCTTGCTTAATTTATTCACTTTTCTACTCCTAGCTGTAAACCATTAGCAATAGATAGATATTGTTTCCCTGGCCCATAAGACTTCTGAATTCAATGAAAATAAAAATGAAGCATAAAAAGTAACAACTTGTTAATCTCCAGCGTTTTTTATCTCATCAATAGTAATTAATTTTAAAATCTGTATACTTTTTTCCTAAAATGAAATAAATTCCAAAATGGAAGGTCATTTCAATCAAATAACTACAACTTGGACAAGCAACTCAAACATAAAAATGTCAAAGCATAATATTTTCTTAAATTAAAAGTATTTTTTCTCTTCCTGTGCAAGAAAAAACAATTTGTGAATATGTAAATTTCTTCACTTATTATATTGCTTTTAACAATTTTTTTTTTAATTAAAATTTCATTAGAACATTCCCCCATATCTGTTACCAATTGCCTAAAGAGAAACAGTTTTTAAAGAAAATATTTTGGCATCAACAGCAAATTAAAACAAGCAATTTTTGAAGGTTTTGAAATCTGTGAGTTCTCTGTATCTGTATGGTTGCTGGATCATACCACTTCAAGTGGATCTACAATCATCTGCACTGGGGTGAGTTTAAAATGTCCTCAGTGACTCCTGAATCAGTGTCAGTGAGTCACACTTTAATACTCAGCACTGTTTGGTTCTGAACTTAAGAGCAGAGTGGATAAAAGTCTATGATTTCTTTTAAAAACTCTCCTATTATTGCTAGAAGTAGATCAGAGCCTGGTATAACATATTGCAAATTCTTTGATTTCTGCTTTCAAATGCCACTGTTTCTGAGAAAATTATGCCTATTCTATTAAATATGTGCCACACTGTAGTCACCATAGCCTGTAATTTTTATATTTCCCCATAAGTAGGATCTGACATAATGCAGAGCCAAACCTCAACCTGTTCTTTATCTTCCACATCTTACACAAGCTACTGAGCTTATAGGTCAGGATTTGAAGGTGGTTTCAAAACCAGATATTGAAGAATAGATAGAGCCAAGATTCGTAATTGAAAGATAATGACTGAGGCATTCATCTGTGAAGTGTATGCATGTTTTCAATTAGTTGCAAATGTTCTTTACACAGTTTAATATATGAGACAGGTTGGACTGGTGTCATGGTTTAACCCCAGCTAGGAACAAAACCCCATGCAGCCACTCACTCACTCTCCCACCAGCGGGATCAGGGAGAGAACTGGAAGGGTGAAAGCTGGAAAACTCATGGGTTGAGATGAAGACAGTTTAATGGGAAAACAAAAGCCAAGCACACAAGCGAAGTAAAACAAGGAATTAATTCACTGCTTCCCATGGACAGGCAATTGTTCAGCCATCTCCAGGAGAGCATGGCCCCATCACACATGACGGTAATTTGAGAACAAACACCATCATTCCAAATGATGACACCTCACCTGCTTCCTCCTTATTCCCACATTTTATATACTGAGCATGGTGCCATATGGTCTGGAATAGCCCTTTGGTCAGTTGGGGTCACTTGTCCTGGGGTCACTTGTGTCTCCTCCCAGCCTCCCACACACCCCCAACTTCCTCACCAGCGTGGCCATACAAAAAGCAGAAAGGGCTTTGGCTCTGTGTAATCCTTTCTCAGCAATAACAAAAATACCTCTGTATTATCAACCCTGTGCTCAGCACAAATCCAGAAGACCGACCCATACCAGCCACTGTGAAGAAAATTAACTCTATTTCAGCCGAAACTGGGACAGCTAGAAAAACTGTACAACCTTTCGAACAATAGAGATGATCTTTAGGACAACTCAGACATTTTGAAACTGGGAAAAAACATGAAAAATTAAAGTGAAAGGAGGAAAACTAGGAACCTGCTATCCATTATGAGGGAGTAATAGTAATGGATATTGAATCACAGACCCCCTTTTAAGTGTGCACCTGCTTTCTTAGAAGAGTGGAACACCTTTTCAAGACCACCTTTACATGCCCTTGATCACCATCTATACCTATATAAACCCACCCTAGGCACAAAGAAATAAAGGCTTTTCTGCAGTCATGACCAAGATTCTGTCTTAAAACAGAGCACATAAGCGAACAAGTCCCAAGTTTAAGAGAGAAGGAAGACAGATGTGCAAAGGAAAAATAAATGCTGTACCTGTTCTCTTCATTTAATGAGTTGCCTCTTTCTGTGAAGGAATTCCTCCTAGATACCCTTTTCTCTGCTTGGCTGTGTCTCAGCATTCACTCGTGTTGTACATCATTTATCAGTACCAGCTCTGGGAGATAACCAGCATCTGTGAGATGCGTAGTATGTTCTGGATGAAAGCTCTCCCTGTTGCCTTTAACAATGCCAATTGTTCTACATCTCCAGTGTTCTGCACTTGTCTTTGGTGATTAGATACAGCATTCCCAGCTGCAGTGGGAAAGGGTTTTGAATAAATATTAGGCAGACAGCAAACATGCTATATATAAGTTTTGCATGAATGGTATTTTAAACTGCGAGTAACAAAGTAGGTTTTAAAATTTTTATGAGTGT
Source organism: Gymnorhina tibicen (assembly GCA_013399875.1). Lineage (NCBI taxonomy): Eukaryota > Metazoa > Chordata > Aves > Passeriformes > Artamidae > Gymnorhina > Gymnorhina tibicen. Next base: position 6,329 of record VXAZ01010823.1, read on the forward strand.
CTAAATTAGGAGCCTACTTTCTTAATTGTCAGAGGATTTCTAAGGAAAAACCATTATTGTCCTACGATTTTTAGTCAATGAAAAGAGGCATTTCTCATTCAAGATATTGAATTCAGACTTGAAATCTCAGACTCTGGAGGCGCTCACGTTTTAGACAAATGTCTAACAGCAGTTCCATCCACACTACACTTTGGTAGAAGCAATTTCTTCCTTCAAAAATAGCTACATAGTTTTGTGTCACAATATGATAGCTCCTCTGGTACAAACCACCCTATCTGCATCATTCAGTCCAGTCCTCAGAAGCACTGGGCGTGAGGGAACTTCCTGATGCATAGAGAGGTCTGACTCATCTCTCGCCACGGTGTCCAAGCAAGCTGCCTGTGGCTGCTGTGATAGCAAGGAAAACAGCCGAGATCTGTAAGAAGGACACTGCCTCAGGATCTCTGTGTTCCCTGTTTGGATGTCACATGTATCCACAGCTAAGAAGATGGAATAATTTCTCCGATTCCATTCTAACCTTGACATTGGGAGTTTCTGGAGGTATCCTCAAATATACATGCTTACATGAATGATTTGGATAATAAGACTAAAGTATTATAATGAAAATCAAGCTAGGATGGTATCACAAAAATTGTGCTGGAGCATCTAATTTAAGGGTTTACACTCTGACTTGTTTTTTGAGCAATTTGCCTTTTTTCATTGACACTTTGGAGCTCATTACTAGCTTCATAGATGAGATGACGGGGACCTGATGTACTGGTTGGCTTCACAGTTGCTCAAAGACATTTCCACTGTAGAAGAATCTGTCCAAAACCAGGCCTTTACTCTTTCTATTAATTTAAAAGTTTGAAAGTCAACGAGAAGACAACATCAATGGTTGCAAGTCCAAGGAAATTAGTCCTTTTTTCTTTAATTCTGTTTCCAATTTTATTATGCCGTCAAAATACTTGCTACAAATTTTTTCTTATGAGTTGATTTTGTTATTGCCTCCGACTTCAGTAGCTATTCTGCAATCACAAAAATGGAGGTTGTCAGGGAGAACTGATTTTCTGCTTAACTACAGGCTATTTATCATCCTTGCACTGTATCTCTGTATATTTGCTGAGACATAGGTACATCAGTCATCTGTCATATGCTGGTTTGCTGCTAGATCTGGATTGTTCCCTTTTATTTTCTTTCCATGCACCAGGATGAAAGGACAAGTCAGTGGTCACTTTAGTCTTGCCCTGAGGGCAACTGAGAGATAATACCAAGTTCTGCAATCCAGTGACGTTTCCATGTCCTCCACTTCTGAGCTACGTGCTTTGTCTTAAGTCTTGGCAGGTTAGTTAAGGTTTCAGGTTCATCTGAAATTTGATTTATTTCAGGCACTGTCAAATGGTTTATTAATACTAAGTGCAGTGGGAAGCCCTGTGATTATCATTTATATGCTTGGATGAGATAAATAACAGGCAGATAAGGGTTTATTCAGGAATAGCAGGAAATAATTAAATAAGATGCTTAAAGTCACACCATCATCATAGACATTAAGAAGTGATTCCCTCTTGCAACATTCCAAAGCCATTGCACAGAAATGGATTTTGGTGACCAGTAGCAGAATTAAAATGTAGAATGAAATGTTGTGAAAATGAAAACTGAGAAAACATCTATAGAGTTTCACCTGTCTGTATTATTTCTAAGTTTGATTGGCATTCATCAGCTTCTGTTAATCCTCTGTGGCCCTAGCACTGCTTCATAAGACACTGAGTTTTGCACAGTAAAAAACCTTTTCTGACTTGATGACGATTGATAGTAAAGAAGTGATTGTTGCAAAACTGAAACAGTGAGAAAAGGAGGAGGAGTAGCTGTAACCAACCATCTAAACTTCACCATGATGTTTCCTAATGTATTAGTCAGTAGTTTTAAAAATTTTTGATACCTGGACTCTTTCAGTTGTTTATTATGCCAGATGCTGCAGCTTTGTGTGTGGCAATCCCTACAAGATAATGGCTTGCTGGCCTTCTTCACTTAAAAAAAAAGTACAACCCAAACCAAACAAACCCCACAAGCCTATTTTACGCTCTGCTATGTCTCGAAGAAGCTGTCAGGTAATCGCGTGGAAAGTTTCTGATCATTGAACCTATAGTCTGTTGGGAATCTGGGTGTGGACGTGAATACTTTGCTATTTTCAGTATTATCCTGGAAGCTAAATTATTATTTGCCTGATTTTTCCAGATGAATGGCTTAACTTTTTGTCTTTTTTCAAACACAAAACTGTACTCTGAAGCACTTAGAAAAAGAACAGCAAGCACAGCCTTAGCAAAACTAAGATACGATTTCCCTCACTTACTTCTTTAATAGACACATCAATCTCTCGTCATGGTTTTGTTGCTATACATATAGAGAAAACCTCTTTTTTATGCTGACTGATTTACTTGTATTCTAGACTGAGGAAAACTAACAAACAAGAAAACAGCAAAAGAGGAATTGTAATATGCGGCTTCCCAACTCAAACACTAAATGGGAGCTGTTTCAGCAGGGAGCATGCTATGCTTAAAGGCACAGTGAACCCTGAATATTTGTTTTCTTGTGCTATTTATAAGCTTCTCACTCCTAATTCTTTCTCAGTCCCATCTAGTTCATTGTACTGTATATGAAAAATTATCACAGTCTTCCATTTTATATAACGTATTGGATGTGAGACCTGCGCCTACAGACACTTTAAATATGACAAACTAAGGAGCAGCCAAGCATTATCATAGATAACACTGCCCTGGACATAGATACAATGCCTTGAGAGTAATTATGGTTTTATTCTGAGCAGTTTGGCTCTAGTCTTTCTGCCTTTTCACTGGATTTAATAGCCCACAGATCCTTTTTCCCCTCTATTTGATCTCTCCTTCAGAGACCTCATGGTACTCAGGTGCTGCTGCTACACTACGCTAATGTGAAACAAGGGCTTCTTGGAAACTCCTACCTTTTGTTTCTCGTGGCCCATTGCTTCTGACTTGCTCTTTTACACCTTTCTCACCAAGGGACCACTCTGACGGTTCTTCAAGTTCATGGAAACCTATAGAAATCTTCCCAAGCCCTATCAAAGTGCTGATATTTATTTTTAACCCCAAAAATAATTTTAGAAATTAATGGTAGTTAGGTATGAATGTATGTTTGAAGTAGAAAATATGACAAAATTAACCCTCCTCAACATCTGCATCTTCCCAACACTGCATATGAAATGAAAATTTTAAAGGTGTTTCTTTCTCTTTTTATAGCGATTAATGGGATATGCTATTTTATAATTATTTAATGGGATAATGACCACTGTAGACAAGTTTACCAAGATGCTTAAAAGTCAAAGCAAGTATTACTGCAGTGCATCTTACAGAGCAAGCATGTTCACCAAGTTCTTCATATTTTTCCTTCTTCCTAATTTATCTCCCAAGTACACAAAGACTGTTTAAGCTTTGACTACTCTGCAGCCAATACTGAAATAAAAAGATAAGGGAAAATTCATGAACAATTTCATTTTAGTCTGACTTGATAAATTCATAATCTTTAATTTTCTGAGCATATATTTACCATGAAGAGTTATTTTACAAAGTAACATTTTCAGACTAAACATGCAAATTTTCCTTCAGAAAAAAGTCAGAGAAATTTCAGAGTGAGGGCCTAAAATTCTGATTTGTGCACACTAAAAAAGGCAAATAATACTGATTTCTGAACACAGAAAATTTTACTGCATTTCACAGTAATGATAATAGAATTAGCAGTCAGGACAGGAAGGACTATAACTTATTTCCTGGATGTCTCCGAAAATTCTTTGCTCCAGCCTTTTCAAGTGTAATTCTTCCATGCTCAATAACTGACACTTCAACACTCAGTTAAATTTCAAGATATACTGATCAAAACACACAGACACACACACACATGTATATATAAAACCACATGAATCTCTACCCTTTTCATTATTTAGAAGGAAAATATACCAGTCTTCTCCACCAGCATCTCAGGATATATCAGGGTAGAGGTATTACTCTGGCACAGACAGATGTAAGGATCTTAGTAAAAATATTCTTCAAGACTGGTCTTCCAAAACAATTTAATATGTCAGCTTTCAGAAGGGAGAATATATCTTTTTATTGCCCTAAAATCTACAGCTTGAGTAAGATATTTTACTGCCTAAGGAAACTTTTAAATTAAGAAAAAAATTGAGAAAAATCTTCTTACTTTCATTCTATAAAATGCCATGCCATTCTATTTAACAGTTAAACTTACATGCCTTAACTCAACTTCTACTTTTTTTTTTAACTTGCCTTCAGCATACAGATCACTGTTCAATGCCTGAAGTTCTCAGAAGACATCCGTTTTTCATAATATCTTCCACAGACTGTGCACACTGAGTGTTTCAAACTCTCCTTAAATAACCGCCAAGGTCTCTGGATTGAGATCTGGAGAACAGTAGCTTCTCCTACTGCTGTTGTCATGAGGATTTCAGTCCATTAGCAAACATCCAGGAGGGATAAGAAGAGAACTAACAAAATGCCAACTTGCTTCCTGTGATATTTAATGTCATATTCAAAGGGCAGCAGATTTCTTGTCTGCACACTAACTGTGGTAAAGCTGCTAGAAAAAGCAGATATTAAGATTCAAACTTCATACTGATCCAGACACCTGTCAGTTACTCTGCAATTCTGATCTTTTTGCTGTGATTTTGCTAGGTTTGCTCATGTTAACCCTTGAGACTAATAATACAGTTAAAAAATCTCTGACCCTTTCTATTCCACTAGACTACATGTATTAATTTGTTCTTCACAAAATAACAATATTTTACTAATTTGAAAATTTTCTGAAAGAGCTAAAGATATGATCATTGTAAAATATTAATTCCTACCTAAAGTTTTCATACAGCAATTTTTGTCCCTGATTTCTGTCTTGGGGCATTTTTTTCTGATGGAAGTTTATTTTGTATTAGATTATCTTGTTGCCTATAAATTCAAATGGAGGGAACCAGTGATAAACCATTGACAGCACCAAACAATGTGTTTTATACTGCTTTGGAATTTCACTTCTTCCTACGTTTAGGCTTCCTCATTTTGTAACACAAATTTGACAACAGACACATTCTTTCAGGAAGTGATACAAAGCTACTATGATGAAAATCACAGAAGGACCTGTCTTGCTACAAACCGAAAATAAATTAAATGCTCATGTACAGTGAACTTTTGCAGAGTTTCCTAGTTAAGGTGAAAGCAGGATGATTCTGAGGCTGTAAACACTTTGCATGGAAAATGCAATATTCAGAATGTTCAGAGAGAGTAGCTGCAATGTGTTGTGCTGTGCTCTAGTTTTCCTACAGAACACACTTCATTTTATTTTGTTTTGTTTTGTTTTCTTGTATGCCTTTCCCCTTCCTTTTGTCATTTCTCGTTTAATGTCAGTACATTTGCAACTTCACTAACCCTAGGTATTAGTCACCACTCAGAGCAGTAGAAGACAGAGACATATCAAGCAAGATAGCTTAGTCCCCAGCTGTTGTTGTCTATAAATAATGCTGTCAGACTGCCTAGACACCTCAGCCATTTATATGGATTCCACAGAACTGCCTAAGTGTGCTTAAAAACATGGTCATAAACCAGAAGTGTGGTATAACAATTTTTCTTTACATTTTTTTTCTGACTCTATTATAAATTATAGAAAATGAGGCTGTATGCATAGTCAAAGATATGTGCACTGTTTGAGAATAAGGTTTTTGACCTTAATTCTCAAACTCTTAGAGTATAGATTATCTTGCAAAAATAGTATTCTATTTACTCTAATTTTATTTTCTTGCAGTTCACAAGTGTTGTATCACTTTATGTATCTACACCCCCACACTAGCTCCATGTCTCTGAAGTCGCTAAGTGTAGTAGTCTCACAGTCGGTTTTCTATCTTGTACTATTAATATTTTCGCATATTTCCAAAAAGATTTCCAGGCCACTTTTTCCCCCCCCACATATTTCAAAGTTTCTTGCTTTCTATCAGTTTCTTAAACTTTGGGTCTTTGCTTGTTAAATGACAAATGCCTCATTTTTCTAGCATTGCTCACACATTGGTTCAGCACTTAAGAGTCAACAGCAAAGTAGAGAAGAAAACAAACTTGTTTTCAGTTCCGGATGACCTTATTTTCCGGTCATTCTGTTTCATGACAGCAAATGAGGCTGACATCACTTCCAGTAAAAGAACTTATAATTCTGATTTTCTGTACAAGTAATTGTAGTTACATAGGCAGATAGAATCTGGTTCTGGAAATTAAAGTCTTGAATGAAAGCACTGTTTTTGATTTTTAGACTCATTTGTCTAATTGTACTTTTTCCATCTGCACTACCTTTTCAAAAAATAGTCTAAAACTTTCTCAAGTAGTAAAAATACTTTAAAATATTTTTTTATATAGTTCCTGCTGACTTTCTTTGTGAAAAAAGAACAGGTTGATTTCTTCTACAATTGTATTAGATTTCTGTTATTAGGAGAAAGAAGTGAAGTATACATGTGTTTTCTGTGCTGCAAAGCAGTTTTTGTGGCCTCCTGTGGATTTCCCTGCATAGAAAAATAGGTTGTGTTTTGGTTTTGATTTT